>JAIOTZ010000135.1:0-82861 GCA_023374045.1 Limonium bicolor
TGCTGCTGTAACAGATTCGAGCTGTTATTGACTTTTTATTTGCAGTTGTGCGCAGAGAATGATTTGCAATTTTTATCTCTGTTGCATGTTACAGATTGAATATTCCAATTGAAAAATGTTACAGATTTCGTCTGGTGCTTTTTAGATGTTATCTCTGTTGCAATTGTGCGCAGAGAATGAATTTGTGTTGTTGGTATTTGATTCAGGTGGTTCAATTGTGCAGTTTCTGTAACTGATGCCCTTTGTTGCTTATCTGTTACAATTCTTCTCTGTTGCATTTGTGTAGATTTGTAAAAAAAAAATAATAAAAAAAAAATTACACTTTAGACTACGTTATTGTGAAAACCGTCATCTAAGTCGTTTGGCGAGCGCGCGCCAAAAGGGCTTTAGATGACGGTTTTCACAATAACCGTAGTCTAAAGTCGATGACACGCGGGAAGGAAAAGGGCCTTTAATTACGGTTTAACACCGTAATTAAAGGCTCGCGTTCTTTATTGACGCCCGCGTAGATTACGGTCCAGAACCGTAATGTTACAACACGGTTTTGGACCGTGATTAGAGGCTCCCGTTCCACCAGTGACATTCTCACATTAGAATATGTACATTCTCACATTAAAGTATATAACGGCTTCCAAATGATTACCCTAACCCCACACACCCTAAAACCCACCCTAGAAAAGCTAAAAATGTCGAAGGCATTTTAGGGTTTGTAGTGGCAGACCTAACCCGCGACAACAAACCCTAAAACCTGTCGAGTTAGTTGCTACACATGTAAAGTATAGAACGGTTTCCAAATAGATTACCCTACCCCCAAAACACCCCAAAACCACCCTAGGATAGCTAAAAACGTCAAAGGCATTTTTAGGGTTTGCGGTTGCGGGTTTAGGGTCTAACGACCCTAAACCCGCTACCACAAACCCTAAAACCTGTCGAGCTAGTTGCTACAATATAAAGTACGAAACAAATTCCAATAGATTACCCTACCCTACCCCAAAACACCCCAAAACCCACCCTAGGATAGCTAAAAAACGTCGAAGGCATTATTAGGGTTTGCAGTGGCAGGTTTAGGGTCTAACGACCCTACACAAACCCTAAAAACCTGTCGAGTTAGTTGCTACAATATAAAGTACGAAACAATTCCAATAGATTACCCTACCCCCCCCCCCCCCCCCCCAAAAAACCCAAAAACCACCCAGGATAGCTAAAAAACATCGAAGACATTTTTAGGTTTGCAGTGGCGAGTTTAGGGTCCTAAACCCCTACCACAAACCCTAAAACCTGTCGAGTTATGCGATGAAGTACAAGTTTTTACGTGTGGATGTACATGTTTTAATGAACATTTGTACAGGTTTGTATGACCATCTGTACAAGTTTTTTTAAAAGTTTTGTACACTATACATGTAAAAATAATTTTTTTTAAAAGTTATTAAAATATATCCATGACTGGTCTTGTTTTGAAGAGCTCGAATTTAGATGAACAATGACATAATTTTTTTTCATTTTAGACTTATTATTAAAAGTTACAATAACTTAAAGAAAAAGAATAAAAACTTTAAAAAAAGAAAAAAATGAAAAAGAAAAAAACTGTACCTGCGCGTGAAAAAAGAAAAATGAAAAAAAAACTAATGATGATGAAACGCCGATCCGTATGGGTTTGCACGCTGCAAGTAAAAAAAGAAAGAAAACAAATGGTGGATGTACCTAGATGGCTACAGTGAGTTGTAGCCAAGAATGTGTGTTCTTATAAAGGTTCCAAAACGCAGATATTCTAACATTTAAGATAAATGTTGTTTCCGGGCTTTAGTAGACGATTATCAACATTTATCCAATGGTCAACTATAGTCAAACTACCTCATAAAGGCCTAGAAAGTCTAAGAAGGTGATATCGAACGGGACCTAAAACGAAATTTCGATGATGGCGCTAAGGTCATATTATAAGGTAGTATTATTTTTGTCTTTTTCTAATTTTAATTTTAATTTTTTAAATGTTGTAGTTTATTAGATATAAATCAAATAACATAAATTTTATAATGTTGTTCATCATAATGCGAACTCTTTAAAATAGACCTAATATGAATATGTTTTGATAAATTTCTAATTTATATTTTTTATGTACATATATTTTAAGATTCATTGTAAATTATATAAATAAAATACATAATTTTTAGATGTTTTGACGGTGATAGCTTTTTCTGTAGTATTAGTCATCAAGAGTTGAGTGAGGTAGAGTCATCTTTTTTTATTGTGTGGTAGTTAATGGTCGAACCACATTAACCGTTATTGACGGTGTTAGCTTCTTCAACAGTGTTAGTCGTTCTAGGGTTTTATGTGGGGGTAAGGCTATATTTATCTTGAGTGGTTGTTAATAACTAAGCAACAATTAGTACTTTTTTAACAGTTCAGTAAACTTGGATGTTGACCCGTAGGACCTAATAAAAACACATTTATTCTTTCATTATCTGAAAAGTGAATTTATTGTTTAAGAAAAGTGAATCTTATGTTTAGCAAAGAGTGAATCTTATGTTTAAGAAAAGTGAACCATTTACATTAACCAATATGAATCGTTTGTGTTGTTAACAGTGAATCTTTAGTTAAGAAAGACGAATCTTATGCGAGAGCAATATGAATCTTTCATTTACTGATAAGTGAATCTAAAGTTTAAGAAAAGTGAATCAAAGGTTGTTAAAAATTGAATCAAAGGTTTTTTTTTTAAAAAAAGTTAATCAAAGGTTTAAGTAAAGAAAATTTAATAAATAGAGATTGTTTAACTAAATGTAATAAGAGGTTTTAAGAAAATTGAATTAGACATTGTTATAAATTGAACATAAAAGATGAATATAAACCCTAACACTTCCTTCGATGTTTTTTAGCTTAGGGTTTGTGGTTAAGGTTTTATTGAAAAATGAATATTTCGTTTTAAAAAAAGTGAATCAAATGTTTAAGTAAAGTGAACCTTTTATTTACAAAAGTGAATTTTATGTTTTAAAAAAAAGAATCGTACCACAAACTTATGTTGGAACAATATGAATCCTTCATTTAAGAAGAGTGAATATTTTGTTTAAGAAGAGTGAATCAAATGTTTAAGAAAAGTAAATTTTACCACATACTTACGCAAGAATAATATGAATCGTTCATTTATTTAAAAGTGAATATTTCGTTAAAGAAAATTTAATCAAATGTTAAAGAAAAACGAGTCTTATATTTAAGAAAAATGAACCTTTAACTTAAAATAATGTGAATCTTTTATTTTTTTATAAAAGTAAATTAGTAAATCTTAATGAATATTTATTTTTTTAATGAATACGGTACATTTTATTATTGAAGAAGATTTATTTTGTTATTAAATAGAATTCGCTTACGTAATATATTCTCATTTTAAAAATTTATAATTTAAGTTTACCAAAATATATACATAATGTATCTTGTTTTAAAGAATAGAAATTATTATAAATAGTGATATAATTTTTTTTAACACTTATATTTTATAAATTACAATATTTAAAAAAAAATATATGTTATAACTAATACAATTAGTGGATGTATATCCAATCATCCTTTGGTCTACCTTAGACCTTTCGTCTGTGTAACTCCCGTAACCTCCCAAACTCTTCATTAGAAGCCCTTTGATATTTCGTATTCCTTCCACTCAAAGGTTCAGTAACGGTTATGTATTATGTACTATATATAGATGCACAATGGAATGCAATGTGAGATACCAATTCACGTCTATCTTGTCTTCTACCTTTCTTCTATTCTCTCTGTGTTATAACACGTTATCAGCACGATAGACTCTACTAAATAAGAAGTATTATTTTCTCTGCTGTACATCATCAACAAAGATCATCTCGGCTTCATCAGAACTTCCCCGGACTCTAGCTTGGAGAAGGGATGAATTGGGTAGTCTGCGCAAGCTACATGGCATTATTTTAGATCTATCCCCGACATTTCACTTTCATTTTGAGGGAAGATCCAGATCTCAAGCGCCCACCACTTTCAATATTCTATTTATTTTGTTTTTCCGATTTCAACTGCAAAATAATGGTTTCACAGTGGATTTATGTTATGTGATTTCTTGGCAGGAGGTCTTCAGTCATGCACCATGTGATGATGGTTATTATTATCCTACCATAAATCATTGTGCTTTATCAAGAATCTGCGATGCCAAAAAGTTTATATGTAGAAGCCGCATTTGATGGGTACTCTACCGATTATGGAAGGTTAAGTAAGTTTAATCAATTTTACCGGCATAATCATTTTAACAAGCAGGTAAGTTAGACACAACTTAAAATAATTTATATAAACGTGTATATGTATTTTTTAAATCAAAGGAGAGATCCTTCTTTTATTTTGTTAATAAAGTTCACAGTTCTTAACAAAGAAAAATGGTAAAGAAAAAATTATTTTCGTGAGATTCCGCGGGGTGAAGCTTTTTATTTATTGAATAATAGATCGCTAAAGGAAAGTGGTATCTTCGATGAAAATATATTGTTATAGTTTTGAAAAACTAAACTATCAGTTTAATCACTGAAGAACTACATATTTTTGTGGTATAATGATTTTTGCATAATCACTGTCTCAAAGTATTATTTGACAATATATATTTTTTGTTTTGAAAAGTGAACCATCAAATATGGTATAATTAATTCCGTTCAATTTTATTTTATGACTGAAAAACAGTATTCCCATAGGATGGGTTTGAATTACTGTTTATGAGGAAATTTCTTTTGAGATAGTAACAAAAAAAGAGGTGATAACCTCGTGCAAGATGTTGCACTAGATGTTAATAATTCTCCTATGTAATTATTGAAAAGGAGATTGTAAATATTACCTCATGCAAGATGGTGCATTTGAGGTTAATGATTATGTTACCTCGTGTAAGATGCTAACGTTTGAGGTAAGATTGTAATACTTCCTCATGGAAAATGAATGCACTTGAGGTTCAGGATTATAAGATTCGTATACGTCCTCGTGCAAAATGAGTGCACTAGAGAGAAAAAAATAAAAGGATCTTGTTATTCGATTGTATACAAGCATTGGAGGTTGAGAATTATAGTGTGCTATTTCCCTCATGCGAAATTATGCTCTTGAAGCTAAGAGCTGTAAGATCCTTATACTCCCTCGTGCAAAATAATTGCATTGAAGGTTGAGAATGATAAATTATTATTTTCCCTCATGCATGATATGCATTTGAGGTGGATTGGTTAAAATGGTCACATTTGGTACAAGATGAACCAATTGTAAAAGCTCTTGAGAGCTAGATAATTTTAAGAGTTAAAATAACTCCACAAAAGTAACTTTGGTATAAGTTACATGGTCTCCTAAAACCATTGAGGAGTACATTTGAGGATTATTATTGGAATTATTTTTCCAGTGAATTTCAACTCAAGCTCTGAAATGTAATGTGATCATGCATGATTATGAAAGAAGTCGAGCTTGAGGTTGATTTTGGCAGATCTATATGTAAGATCATTGATGATATGGGAACTAAAAGCTTGATTAGCTTATGAAAATGACCATTTTATCTTGTAAGGTCATTGTAAAAGATGTTATAATCTATGATAGATTATTGTACGTCCGGACATGGTTGGACCGTGTATAAAAGGAAAATGTTTACAATTGACATCATGGTAGACCATCACATATCCCTGAAGGATATTGTTAAGTGATGTCATTATTGATGAAAAAGTGTTAAGGTGTCATCCTTAATACGTGTGTATAAAGTGCAAAAGACGCACTAGAGTACATGAATTTTGACATATTTTATAACCATGCTTTGGGTATTGGTTATTCATGGTACTCAAAAGGAATAAAATATGGTCACGTCGGAAAAACCATCTTGAAATCTATAATAAATTTGCGAGCATGTTGTAAGTGATTAAATGACAAAGAGTCATAATTTATTGATAGTGCTATAATGCACAACTGAAAAATGTTTTTATAACATCTCTATAGTCTATAAGAGGCTATAAAGAATGATGAGCTTGCTCTTGTGAGCCGGAATTTTAAAAGCTTTTCATTATGTTCCTTGAGGGAATAAGAATAAAACATTGAAGATCCACTTATTTAATGACAAAGATGCTCGTATGATGGGAGGGAAAACAAGCACAAAATGTGCCAAGTTATATAAGTTGATATAACGTAAAATCCAATCCCATAAAGCCCAAAAGAAAAAGGAGGGGTCACTAATATGCGGTTAGTGTACAATAAAATATTTCTTATATGAAATGGAAAATTGGGACATCCATGAGAAAAGTGATGTCGAATCACTAGTTTTTCCAAACTATCAGGAACTTCCAGGTTCTTACTCGGGTGACAATAGTTCACATAAGATAAAGCGAGATCATTCAAAAGGAAGTGGATGAGAATTTTTATACTCCCTTGAAATATCATGGATCGATTATGGGCGGAAAAAATTACCATGTGGACCTTTAAGATATATATGATGTTTGATACATCAAATAATGGTCACATGAAGTATTGTATTCATTGCCTATTTAGAAATATCTAGCTATAATGAAATTATCCATGTCATTTTAAGAATAAGATGGATAATGAAAGTTGAACGAATAGTGGTATTGAGTAACTTATACTCTCACTAAGAACAACCTTATTAAGTAGTTAATTTTGTATAGCAAAGAAAAAAGGTTAGACAATTGGGTTTTGTGTCTATACCCCCCCCCCCCCCCATTAAAAATATCAAAAGGGTTACAAAAGGGAAAGTTGAGAATAATGAACTTCTTTAGTTCTTAAGCATTCTCAACTTTAGGGGGAGAATGATATGTGTTTTGATATTTGGCACAAAGTCTTATAAGTAAAACCAATTGTGCCTTGTTGAAAGATTAAAAAAGCAAGCACATATTGAATGTTGCTACAACCATGCTTCTGGGAAGTATGAGTTTTTAAGATGTCAAAATAGAGAGCGGTTGTCTCTAGCTTGAATGTCCTTAAATAAATGTTAATGGACTATGAATTATGTCATGCATGACAAAGAAAAATGAACTAGAGGTTCAAAGATTAATTCATTTGGAAAATGTTGCAACTACTTGATGCGTTCATAAATATGAATAAAGTAACGCGATCATATATATACTAGCTGCGAATGTTCCAGCTCGGTTAGAAGCGTGGGAGACAACCACTATGGCAAGAGAATCCCAAGTACGCTGGAGGTGTGGTCGACCCTTGGGATCCAAAGAACCCTCGAAAGAGGAGTTCAGACCCTCGAAAGAGGAGTCCAGTCCTTCGAAAGGGGGACGAATATGCCAAAAATGACACAAAAATAAAAGGCAAATTATGAAAGATTTGAACCCTCGAAAGAGGAGTTTAGACCCTCGAAAGAGGAGTCTAGTCTCTCGAAAGGGGGACGGATATGCCTAAATGACACGGAAGGAAAAGGAAAGGGGAAATTAGGAGTTTCAGAATTCGAACCCTCGAAAGAGGAGTTTAGACCCTCGAAAGGGGAAGAAACTGCCAAAAAGATATATTCCAAGAGTAAAATAAATACGGAATATAACTCCCAAAAGTTGATAAAGTTAAATCATAAACACACCGAAGCGTGTGATGCTAGCATGATAATGCACCAGAATTGTGCATATGAGATGTTATAATCCACCTTGATATGAGAAATGAACGCGTTCCTCCTATTGGATAAAGGAGTTGTAATATCGTAAAGGTGAAAGATAGTAGACCCTTGAAAAAGGTGTCAAGCCCTTGAAAAAGGAGCTATGAACTTTGGTGGAAAATAGTAGACCATTGAAAAAGGTGTCTAGCCTTGGAAAAGGAGCTATAAACTTTCAAAAGAAAGTTAAGGTTGACTTATGTGTATCGCTTGAAAGAGGATCTAAACTCTCGAAGAGAGCATAAAGGCATAATGTGAATATGCGAATTCCCGGGAAAATGTTATTTAAATAAAATCTTGAGAATGATTTTCTCTAAAGGCCTTATGTTTTATATGATCAGTGGTGACTTGGAGAACCATTTAAACCATAATCGAATGGTATCAAGTCACACCTCATAAAATTATATATATCGATATATCAAATGAGCCAAGGGTATGGCATAAGCCTCTAAGTGGGCATATATTTGGGTATTAAGTATAAATGTGCATTATTTGTCTACACTAGACTCGTATATATGAGTTTTGTAAAGTCAAGTTGATAATACATGACTAGTAAAGGATACTCCTCTTATAGAAATATCAAATAGACCTTGGTAGCATATTGGGTCACACAAATTTATCATCCTTTATATGATAGAAAAATGTGTGAGGCTCAGGTCAAGAAAACACTATATATGTTTTACCTGTGAATGATTAATGGTGATATAAGACTTACCATCTGGTAAGGTGATGATTCTCAGTAAACATAAATCATCATTGTTCTCCCTTTCATCAAAGTTAAGATGATGATGATTGATGACATATTTATGAAATGAATGTTGGCATATATTCATACATGTCAAATTTAGGGGGATAATCTTTATGTGGTTATGTTTTCTCCTTTGTTTTGGTTTTTACATCACAGGGTTTCCTGAGCAAAGTTTTAATAAGGATTCTATCGAGATCTATATGAAGAGGAGTGTTATGATATATGTGGTGGAAATGCCATTTTTATGGTGTTCAATAAAGCAGAATGCAGTGGCAACTTCATCAAATCATGCCAAATTGATTGCGTTATGAGAAACAGGAAGAGGATGAGCATGGTTCAGATCAGTCATCTATCATCGATTAAGTTATTGAGGTTTTCAGCCTGATCTAGAGACACCAACAATGAAGATAATGTTGCCTATATTACACTAATAAGGGAATGATACATCAAAGGTGATCGAATGAAGCATATATCTCCAAAATTCTTCTCAACTCATCAACTTCAGACCAAGGGTATTTTTGATGTTCGCAAGATTCAGTCCGATGAAAAATCTAGATGATTTATTCACCAAATCACTTTCTTCAAGAGTTTTTAAGAAGCTCGTTCGTGATATAGGTATGCGACATCGAAGAGACATTCTGTTAAATTGAGGGGGAGAGAAACATTTAGACTGTACTCTTTTTTCCTTGACCATGGTTTTTGTCCCAATGGGTTTTTCCTGGCAAGGTTTTTAATGAGGCAGTAGGATATACATCCAAGGGGGAGTGTTATAACTAATACAATTAGTGGATGTATATCCAATCATCCTTTGGTCTACCTTAGACCTTTCGTCTGTGTAACTCCCGTAACCTCCCAAACTCTTCATTAGAAGCCCTTTGATATTTTGTATTCCTTCCACTCAAAGGTTCAGTAACGGTTATGTATTATGTACTATATATAGATGCACAATGGAATGCAATGTGAGATACCAATTCACGTCTATCTTGTCTTCTACCTTTCTTCTATTCTCTATGTGTTATAACAATATATTGTTTCTTTCTAAACAGGCTTTCGCACTCTCCCTTGCGCACCTACATATATTTTATTTTTCTTTTCTTTTTTCCTGTAATAGACTTTTGACACGTGTCTACAGCCATACCCTAGCACCCACTTCTCTATTTTGAATTAAAATCGGTGAACTTACTAACCGTCGTGCCATTCATGTGTTACTGATGTTTGGACCCACGGCGCGCCCTTTTGACCGTCTCATATTTATACGACGGCCACGTGTGGGCTACCATACCACCAGTACTAGCTTCATTCACATTAACCGAAAGGAACATCACATGCGAACATTTTAAGTAAGGCCCCGTTCTTTCCTTGGCTTGCAATATTTATTCATAATAAGCCCACATTAATGTGGCTGGATTAAGCCCACCTTAATGTCTTTTTCAGTTACATACCGTTCGTTTGGTGGCTTCACTTTTTTAAACTGGCATTGATACAATTACCACATTTACCCCTGCCGATTTGACGTACCACCATTTCTCCATGCATGTTCTCGATTTCTACCTATGCTAGCACTACTCTTCTGCTTCTTCTTCTTCTTCCAACCTCATCAGTCGACTCTTCACCATCCCAGTTCGAACTTCGCCATCAATCGACTCTTCGTCATCAGTCGACTCTTCCCATTACGGTAAGTACTCTTCCCTATTCTGGCTGATTTCGCCAACCTCAGTCGTCGACTGTTCCCGACATTTACCGTTTTCAAAATTATAGTTCGTCATACCCATTGACAAACAAAGCTGTCTTTGTTCCCATGTATCCAGACAGGAATCGGACACACCCAGGTGAAGATGACTACATGTCGAAGCGTATGCACCCAGGTGAACAACTATCTCGAATCACATTTTCCATATTGCATTTTAATTTTTGTTTTGACTTCTTAAACATCACCCGACACAGAAAGGGATTAGCCTTCTGGTATTGTTTGTTCATACTACTGATGAACAGATTCATTAGGTTTACAGTTGTCTGTTCGTTTGTGTTAATAATCTTATATATCACTGCCTTGTTTCTGAAAAATGACTGTTCTTCTCGTTGTGATGTAACTGTGCTGCATATTAGTCGTTGATGGGGTAGCAATTACTTGTTAGGGTTACAAATAGCAATATAGCTACAACTGCCATATCTCCATGTTTTTAGATGCACCCAAATCTAGTGAACATAGTTATCTTCTATAACATCATGTTGATGGTAAAACTAATCTGCTACTGTTGTATAAGGGTTGATGAAGATGGTGTAATTTTCTACCTGCATTTCAAACTAAGAAATTAATTAGACATCAAGTTAAATCTTTGTACCTTCTGTTTCCTTAGCTAAAAGGAATTGATTAACAATGTGCAGTCCTCTTCAACTGGTAGAAGCGTCAACGTACTGAACACTACTTACATCAACTCCCAGCTATGTTACTGATATCTTACACTACTGAAAACTTTGGTCGCTTGTTCTTTAAATGTAACACTTGCGGGTTCTTTAAGTGGTGGGACAGCGTTAACAGGCCAACAACTGCTACCAACATGGAGAACATAACTAGAACAAATGTGTTCAATGATGTTCAAAGGCTGAGCCTTTTTATTAGCCTAAGTGACAGGAACAACGAAACTATTGCATCGGAAAAGGCCAAGGTTATTGACATGGCTGTGAAAATAGACAACAAGGAGAGAGCAATTCTTATTTTAGAGAAGGGTCAATCTGATGCAATAGTCACCTTGTCTAAGATAGGATATTTGGTGTGTGTTTTGTTAGTCTGTGTAGTGGGACGATCTTTCTTTGGTTAGATTCAAATGTAGGTTGTAATCCCTTTTGCGTCGTGCCAAGTGTGTGACCTTGTAACACATCTGTTGGCGTTTGTTTTAATTATGTTTAGCTATGTATTTCAGTGGATATTGATTGGTGTTTAATTCCAATCCTAGTGTTGTCGTAATGTTACTTATGTAATGACTTTGTATTGTAATGAAGTTTTATCTTATTAGTGCAGTTGCACATGATATCAGCAAATGTTTATGTACCTTTCAGTACCATAGTCACTTATATGCATTTCATTCATATAATATTGTAATGTGTATTTGATTTCAGGGGCAGATTACACCAGAGAATGATCCAATTGTTTTGTTTGATTTGTATTCTCAAGGTCGGCTATGTCATACTCACTTCCAACTGTTACACCAAATGATATGTCCATTACGGTGCCACTTTTGTTACCAAGTGTTGCTTCAACCCCTGTGCACGTTGGTGTAAAACGAAAGCATGCCTCTTGGTACACTTGTTGTACATTTTTTATTTCTTATATCATACATTGAAGATCTTGTTATTTATGAAGTTTTACTTTGGTATGTAATTAAGTTTTGTGCAATTTTGAAACTATCAGTGACTCGGAGGTTGATTGTCAACCTACTGACGTGTGCATCACCCAACAATCACATGATGCAACCACTAAGGAGGACTTCGGCATCCGTTATGTAGGATGGGCAAATGGTATGCATCATAAAAGGCAGATAGTTCTAGCTTTGGGAGCATTCAAGGTCATTCAACCATCCTCATCTAAGGTGAAGAGGTGCTACAAAGTTGGTAGTACAAGTAAGAATGTGCCTAATTCTCCAACTGAGATGGCAAGTGAAAATAGCTATGGTCATACTTCCAGCAATGGATCTGATTGCATGATTCTCGAGCCGCCTAATGAGGAATACTACACTGAATGCAGCACTGATGAAAGTGAAGATGTTATTATTATAGATCCAGATTAGTTCAGTCTATAATTTTGTGATGATATGCTAATATTGTACACTGTGTTGGTGTGTTTGTGGTTGAAATTATGGTCAGTGAAGAAAATCTATTGTATTGGATGAACCTTGTAATATCTATTATTACATTAATCCAGATCTTAATGACAACATTGTCTACCTTTTTGGAATTATTGTTAGTCTGTACTACCATTGTATGGTACTTTAGTTTTCCTCAAAAAATATGCTATTACAGGAATGAGAAACTTATTGTAAAACCATCAGAAGAAACAATTTTCTCAATATATCCTGGGATGTTTCAATTTTATATAATTTCAAATATTACACCTATGCTAACACAAAATTAGACAAATCCAACCCTACTAACAATACATCATAGATAGTAAGATCCAATGTTTAATACACATACATGCTCCCTACTGTAAAATTCGTAGTTTAAAGATATCAAACTATTGCTCTTCTTCTCCTCGTTAACATCTGCATTGTCAACTCAGCTTTAAGTCTAACCATGTCTTGGGCTCCATTTTGGGATGATGTGTTGTTGCCTTTAGAACATCTTCCTATGATTGATGGGCCTGATTCTATATCATCAACCATTGGCACAAAATTTGGGGAAGAATCAATAAGTGTGAAACATGGATCCCCAAAATTGCTAAGCCTTACGAAGTTATGCAATGCAAAACATGCATTAACTATTTGAATTTGCTTTAACAAGGGATAGCTCGGTATTTTCAGCAGAATATGCCATCTAGCCTTTAGGACTCCAAAGGATCTTTCTATAGCAGATCGTAGAGATGAATGACACTTGTTAAATAGCTCTTTACCATCTCTAAGATTTTTGGCCCTAAATTCTGATTGATGATATCTTACTTTCGTATGTGGGGTCATTAACCCTTCACGGTCTGGATATCTCTTATCGCCTAGATAATACTTTCCTACAACAACATGTCTGTTAGGATGTGTGCAAACAAGTAATTAACATCATCGTCTGTGCTCAAGTTTTGAAGTACAGAAGCACTTTAGTATCTAGTAAGAAACCTGGTGGTGGTTTTGGAAAGTTCTGAGAAGGTTCATTGATTGAATTCATGTAAACTCTTGTGTCATGAGCAGATCCTTCCCAACCAGCACATACAAAAATGAATAGCAAATCAAAATCATAAACAACAAGGATATTATTGGTTGTAACTTCCTTTCTGTTTATGAATCTAACTCTTTCCTTCTCTGGTACCGTGATCTCAACATGGCAACCATCTAGCGCACCCACACAGTTCTGTCATTAAACTCTATAGTGTCAATCTTCATATAACAAATAGTATATATGACATAAGAAGCGAAAGGATATAAACAATCACCTGGAAATAGGGGAAGTACTTTGTGTTTTCAGTTATCTATGTTGGAGTAGCATGAAATAGTGGATCCCTAGGTTTAAATAGGTACTTACCTAATTGGCCAACAACTTGCATAATATCACCGAAATGAACAGAAACAGATGACCCTGAGTGTTGAAACCTCTCCATTGTATCTTGATTCGCACATCTATGACTTAATGTTCTTAAGAACCAAGCAACTCTCTCCTTGACTGATATGGAGGCTTTGTTGTTCACGTAGTACTTATACTCTAGCAAGTGACAAAGTGTTAAGAAGGTGTCTTTGTTCATCCTTAGGGTATTGAAACACCGAACAGGATGACCTTCTAGTAACTCACTAACCCAATCTTTACCAGTCATGCTAGAAGTATGCATAGAAATTTGAGGGGTATGTTCAATTTACCCCTTAAAATCTGCATATATGCCATGGCTCTCTTCTCCAGTTCTATTATGTTCAACGCAATTGCACTGCATAGCTGCCTTAATTGTTGTGGGTCGTCTCCAATAACCTCAATGATTCTGTGTAACTGTTGTGCAGTTAGTCTGATCATGGCTACCTTGAAATAATTATGTAAATACAAGTGTTATGTAAAAAATTATACTAAACCAAGCTGAACTTTCATGTATGAACAGAAGGGTTGGAAATAACACATTAATTGTAACTAACAAAAGGGCAAAATAGTTATTGTTTTCAACATTGTAAAAAATAATCAGCATTACAAAAACTAATCACTCACTGCAGTAGGACTATGCCCTAAGTTCATCTTCATTCTTACTACGTCAATTATTTCACCATCTTTTAAAATCTCAAACAAATCCCTATAATCGTATGTCTGTATCATACAAGCTGCATATTCAAATTCCTCTTCAGTTAAACCTCTGATCATACGTAACTTCCTAACAGCTATACTTTCTGTCATCTTCCCTTCCCTCATCAACAACTCTTTGTAGTTTGGCTTCATGGTTCCAACAAGAATGTCCTCTATATGGTTTGCAAGGGACAAATTCCATATCATCTTCAGTTCTATGAACATAAGATATATTTCATCTATGAAGCCATTTCTCATACAGAAGTCGCAATAAGATCTCTTCATTTTGTTCATAATTGATACCGTGTGATGAGCCTCTATATGCTTAATCTTCTGTTTGGCTAGTGTTCTAATGAAAGCAGTGTAGTACTGATCGACTGCATGCAGAAGTTTGAACTTAATAAAATCTCTTTTATTGTCCTTCAATCTCCTTCCTAGTAACCTCATCATTTGCCATTTGTTTGCATGAGTGGCCATCCTAATATAATGACAGAAAGTAAGTGTAGATACAAGTGAAAATCAAGCCAGTATACCGTGGGAATTCATGGAAAAATGTAACCAAATGATATCAGTTTTATTTCAAATTTAACATAATCAAACAACTTGTCTTTCAAAACACTGAACTACATCAGACAGTCTGCATATCACCTAACAAAACAACATGCTATTAACTTGGTTACATAGTACATCATGTGCCACTTTTCGAAATTAAAAATACACCAACTACAAAAGCATGTTCAAAAACAGTTGGGGCTTGTGGCATCTAACTAACATAATACTAGACTAAATCTGCTAGTGATAGTCACTAAACAGATGACAACCATCTTACTTACTAAACATACTTTTATGTAGTTACATCACTGCTATAATGAGAACAGATACAACAATGTATCTAAAAAAGTAATGTCAGCCATTGTGTATAACTCTCAACCCTTGAAATGATCATTGCTTCTGTTGTTGTACAGATAACGAACCCAGTTTGCAATATCCTCCTCATCAACTAGTGTCATAAGGACTACCCTATGGCTTCTAGAACCAATCATAACCATAGCATTTGTAACTTCATCGCTAGTTAAACCCGGTATGCCCCTGATAACACTTGCAGCCTCTTGCACAGACATGATAATGGTGTTCGGCCCAAAGTCTATAGCATCCAATCCTGCTAACATGTCGTTACAGCGAGCTAGAGCCTCATCAATACCAAATTGAAGATTTTTGAGTTCTTCAATATGAGATGAATGCCCTTTACTGCCTTTAGACTTTTTTTAACTTCAACAGGTGGTTGAGGACATGGAGCCTGTTTTCTCTTACCTCCATGTGCAACTGCACCAGCAGTAGTGCGCATAAGATTTTCCCATTGTGGTGGCTTGTTATCCTTATTAGTGCTTAATATATTTCCTTATGTTGTGCCTTATCAATCTCTGATATTTCAGGCACCTCAATTTCAGCACCAGGGATAGCACTTTCATTACCCATCCATGTGATGAAACCATTAGAACTACCTGCAACTAAACCTCCAAACTGTGGCCCTTGAAAGGCTGAGGCAGTGATATTAGCATCTAACTCAGCTGCTGAAGTAAGGTAAAAAAAAAGATGAAGTACCACTGTTGCAACCAGTATGTGGTACTCCAAAGGTAGCATTCTGATTCTGATTATCAACAGTAGTTTCATCAAAAACAACTTCATCAAAATCAACAATTTCAAACTGCACTGGTGCTGTCCCACCAGGAGTTACCCTCAGTTCTCCAGTAGCATAAGTCTGGCCCCATATCAGCTCCATGTCATCAACCAAATGAGCTGGCCATTTTGAGTTTATTAACTTGTACATGGTTTGTTTTCCTGTACAATTAACAAGCTAACCGTCAACCTCTAATGAAAGCAAACAAAATAAATATTTAACATGAAATGAGTGTTCTAAGCATATTATCAACTGTTTATCTACCTGAGACTTTCTTGCATCCCATTCTGGTGGGTAAGTGCAACAGTTTCCTGCCTCATTCCAGCCAAGACCAGTTTGTTTGTGGGTGAGATCTTTCCATTTCCTCCACCCTCCCTTAAGTGTGTCTCCCTTGTTCTTCAGTGCAGCTCTATCAACATGATCCAAACCTTCTCTGTACTTGTTGAATCTTTCAGTTATGTTGCCCCATCTATGCAAAAACCCTATCAGACTACCACCTCTACCTATCTGGATTTGGGCTTCCTCAATTAACAACCTTATCAGCAGCTCAACATCTTCATTTGTCCAGTCATGCTTAGTTCTCCTAGGTTTATCATCATCCTTTGCTACCTTCTTACCTTTCCCTTTGTCACTATCATTTCCTTTCCCCATACCTAATCTACTTCAAAATTATTTACATCATGATTCAACCAAGGAAGCATGAAACAACACATCAATAACAACAAATACAAAACAAATTTTTTTTTAGGTTCACAAGTTTTGTTATGATTGGCATTATTCTTACAGAAAGTGTTAGAACTCTATATTCCTTGATGCTTGCTTAGTTCATTCTACTAAAATAGACAATATTAGCAGACATGTACTTAATGAAAGAAACTAGAATCTTCAAAAAGGTTTGTGAACAGAACAAGAAATTAGTGATCCGTGAGTGTGTATCAACAATGTGACAATAAACATAACCAGGGATTACCTCCTTTCAGATTCCAGTAGCAGTACCTTCTTCAGAGGGTGCACTTGTTAGGATGGTTGTATTATGTATATATGCCTATATGCCCTCATATGCTGTAACTTATTTTATAGTCGTTAGTATTAGAAAGTCAGGGCTATTAGTATTAATAGTCTCAGTCTTAGTACATCAGTTATCCATCTGTAATTACGCTCTCTCTCTCTCCCTCTTATCAGTTCGTCTTCCTCTCTTAATCAAGATTAGCTTTCCTCTATGTGTTGTCTCTGTTTATTCTTGGGCTAGTTTGCGAGTGCAGTGGCTCAGACATTTGAGATCTGCTGGGTGTTTTCATGGTACCAGAGCCATCGAATTGAAGACGTAAGTCACGAATTCAAGAAGCGGAGCCTCATCGAAGCAAGCCAGCAACCTTCCCAAAATCGCAATGTCGGACGACCACAACAAAAGGAAAGATATCATAGAAGAAAAGGAGGAAAGCAGCACAACGAACGAAAATGAGAAGATGGAGAAGATGGATAGCTCAGATCCGCTCTTCCTCTCAAACTCGGAACAGCCCGGTACGTTCCTAACCGAGAAATTCGATGGAACAGGTTTTAGGGCTTGGAAGAGGGAGATGATGATCGCTTTGGATGCCAAGAGTAAGCTAGGGTTCGTGGAGGGAACGATCGAGAAACCTTCCGAAGACGACCCTAAATTCAAGGCCTGGAAGCGGTGTAACTCAATGGTGACTTCTTGGATCTTGGCAAGCCTGAATAAGGAGACGACGAAGAGTGTGCTCTAATGTACCACCGCTGCGCAGTTATGGAAGGAGCTAGCAATGAGATTTGAGGAATCTAACGTGGCCCAAGTTTATTCTCTTCACCAGATGCTGAATCAGATGAGGCAAGAAGGAGACACCATTAGTGCATACTACACGCGGATGAAAGAAGTTTGGGATGAAATCGATTCAACCGAAGAAATCCCTAATTGTACGTGTCAGGCGGCGTCTGGATACAAGGAGATCTTCAGAAGACAAAGAGTCATACAGTTTTTGATGGGGGTGAGCGAGAAGTTTGCAATCGTGAGAGGGAATGTACTTATGATGAGTCCCCTTCCATTCATAGAACAAGTCTATTCACTCTTGGTCCAAGAAGAGCGACAAAAGATTGCTTGTGGAACCGGGAAAGGGGAACAAGGAGCTAGAACAGGAGCATTATCTTTCGCGGTGGAAAATTTCAAGAAGGGATCTAAACCTTACCAGAGTAAAGATGGGAGATGAAATCTTGCATGTACCCACTGCGGGAAAAACGGGCACACAATCGAAAAATGCTACCAAATACATGGGTTCCCTACATTCTGGAAGAGGGGAAAGAAGTCCACCGCTGCGGTTTCAGATGGAGGGCAAACTTCGGTGAACCAGGAAGAAAATGCAAGCACCAAAACCTTCACATTGGAACAAGTTAACCAACTCCTGTCACAGTACTCTAAGAATCAACAAATGGAGACAGATCAAGGAATTTCCTCTTGCAGTTTTGTTGGTATTGTCTCTAACCCTAAAACTCCAACTTGTTTGACTAATGATCTAAATGAATTTGTTTATTCCAATCACACCGTGAATGATACAGATTATAATTATGCATCTCTGTTAAACTCCTCAAATGGTAGTGATAAGAAAGATAATGATAAATGTTGCATCTGTGGTGAACATACGATTTCATTGGCTAACTCTGATAATTATGATCTACTCGTTTGCAACTCTGTGAATGAATCTTATCTGCCTGATTGCTTGAATGATAAAAGGAGGAGAAATGCAAGCTGTTATGCTATCAATGATTCTAATAAGGCTAGGAAAAATGAAGGAACACACACAAATTGTAACAAACGTGATCTGATTAACAGATGGGTTTTAGACAGCGGTGCGATAGAGCACATGTGTTGTGACTTGTCAAAATTTTCTAGCTATAGACATTTGAATCAGGTGCATACGGTGGGAATGCCAGATGGTCACCCACAGCATGTTAAGATAATTGGAGACGTTAAAATAAACCAAAATCTAACCTTGAAGGATGTGTTGTTTGTGTCCAACTTTAAATTTAATTTGATTTCCATAAGTAAGCTGGCCAAATAGTTGAAAGGGAGGTTTTATTTTGATGATACTTGCTGTTTATTTCAGGGATGTAACTCAAACCATGAACAAGAAGTTGGGAGAATTTCAGATGGGCTGTATTTGTTGAATGAAAATTTTCTGTGTAATCATGCCTGGATTTACCTTTGGTTGTTTGTAATACGGCAGACTTGCTGGTAGAAAGCTATGATTCTAAAGATACAGTAGGATTGTGGCATCATAGAGTAGGTCATGTACCAATAGGAAAGTTAAAGAAAATGTGTCTTTTTGATAAAAGGTTGGGAAAGGAACATTTTCTTTGTAAATCCTGCTGTAAAGCAAAGAGTCATAGACAACCTTTTTCTGTTAGTACAACTAGATCAAAGGAAATCTTTGGTTTAATACATAGATCTGTGGGGACCATATGGGACCAAGACTTATGACAACTATGCATATTTCCTTACTTTTGTTGATGATAAGTCTCGTGCAACCTGGGTACATTTAGTCTCTCATAAATCTTCTTATTTTTCTGTGATTAAACACTTTATAGAAATGGTTAGGGTTTAGTTTAATAAAAAGGTGAAGGTAATCAGAAGCGATAACACATATGAGTTAGGAACTTCAAAGGAAGGCATAGAATATTACAAAGAAAAAGGAATACAACACCAAACTTCTTGTGCACACACCCCAACAGAATGGCATAGTAGAAAGAAAACACCGCCACATTTAGAAACAGCTAGAAGCTTAATGTTCTACTCAGGTTTACCTATGAAATTTTGGGGAGAAAGCATCCTTACTTCTGTGTACCTAATAAATCGAATGCCTTTAGACATACTAGATGGAAAAAGTCCTTATGAAATTCTGTATGCACAGCAACCTGATTACCAAGCCTTGAAGTGCTTTGGCTCTCTTTGTTTTGCTCATATAAACTCACCACAACATGATAAATTCTCTGCATAATTAGTAAAATGTGTGTTCTTAGGATATCCACCGAACAAAAAGGGGTTCAAATTATTTGATTTGGACAATGACAAAGTTATTGTCAACAGGGATGTGCAATTTTATGAGCATGTGTTTTCTTTTAAACACAACCAGCTCATAGTTTTGAAACAGAGAAACATACACAAAGTTCTAATAAACCCCTGACAGGGAAAGTAAATGAGAAAAAACAGATAAGAAGACACCTGTTGGTAATAGAGACATTGAAGAAGAACATGAAAACACTTTTATTACTGACAATGTCTGTGGAGAATCTGTAGAACAGGTAACAGAAGAAACAGAAGAAGCAGAACAAGAAGAGGATGCCACAGCAGGGAACTCACAAGACCAGAATGAACACATTGGAGTCAACCTGAGAAGATCAACAAGGGACAAACAATTCCCAAGCTATCTGCAAGACTATGTACTCGGAGCAATGCCAACACCAGAAACAGGGAAGTCCTCTACAATTTCTTCAACTTCGCACAAAGAACATTTTCCTTTGCTGAAAAATAAGTCTAAATTCGAATATGATAACTGTGATTCCTTTACTGCATTACTGCATGATAGACTTTCTGTTTTAGCACAGAGAAACAATCTGACTGATAATAATTATGTTTCTACTATAGCACAGCCTAGTGAGGTAATTATTATGTCTCAAGTTAGAACAGAAGGAGACTTACACTCTAACTGCTGTAGTGCTAGAACAGAAAAGGGAACAGAACCACATGATTATCATGAGGCAAAAGGGAGTGAGAATTGGGTGAAAGCTATGAAAGAAGAAATAGAGGCTCTAGAAAGAAATAAGACTTGGGACATAGTTGAGTGTCCAGAGGGTAAGAAACCAATAGGTTCAAAATGGGTCTTTAAAATAAAATACAAGGCTGATGGTTCTTTAGAAAGATACAAGGCAAGACTTGTTGCAAAGGGGTATAATCAGAAGTATGGGATAGATTACATAGAGACCTTCTCACCCGTTGTGAAAAGAGGGTGGGGAGTTGATCAACTTGACATTAATAATGCATTCCTCCATAGAGATCTCCATGAGGAGGTCTACATGGAGCTGCCCTTGGGATATGAAATAAATAGAAAAGGAATGGTATGTAGGCTGAGAAAATCTCTTTATGGGTTAAAGCAAGCCTCAAGGCAATGGCATGAGAAGTTGAGTGGTTCCTTCTGAATTTAGGTTTTGTGCAATCCTTGAATGATTATTCGTTGTTCATTAGGAAAAACAAAGGGAAGATGGTCATTCTAGCTGTTTATGTTGATGATCTTTTGCTTACAGGAGATGATGTGGAAATGATATACTTTGTCAAACAGAATCTGGATCAAAAGTTCAAGATAAAAGATTTGGGTAGCCTGGGGAGTTTTCTTAGGATAGAATTCTTTAGGACAAAGGAGGGCATGGTTCTGTTGCAGAAAGGTTATTCAGAAGAACTTGTTAGAGAATTCGGGTGTGAGAAATCGAGAAATACAGTAGCTCCATTAGATTTGAATGTAAAGCTATTGTTGGAAGATGGGAAACCACTTTCAGATCCCATACTATACAGAAGACTGATAGGGAAAATGAATTTTCTGACACACACTAGACCTAATTTGTGCTTTAGTGTACAACTCCTAAGTCAATTTTTGAATAACCCGACAGAAGTGCATATGAAAGCTGCATTGCATACCCTTGGATATATCAAAGGGACTTCTAATTATGGACTCATGCTCAATAGTTCTAAGAACTTTGCACTAGTTGCTTATTGTGACTCGGATTGGGCTGGGTGTCCTAATACGAGAAAATCAATAAGTGGTTTTTATATTGAATTGGGTGGTTGTGCACTTTCTTGGAAATCAAAGAAACAGACTAATGTGGCTCTCTCTTCTGCAGAGGCAGAATACAGGGCTTTGCGGCAGACTGTAGGTGAAGTGAGCTGGATAACAAGATTGTTGCATGAGCTAGGAGTTGAAGGGATTCAGCCTATACCTCTCAGATCAGACAGTCAGGCAGTAGTACACATAGCCAGAAATCTTGTGTTCCATGAAAGAACCAAGCACATTGAAGTGGACTGCCACTTTGTTCGCCAGAAATTGCAAGAAGGGCTGGTTCGAGTTGAGTTCATTCCATCTCAGTTTCAGTTGGCAGATGTATTCACCAAGGTCTTACCTGGGCATGCCTACCCATTGATTCTGGAGTAGCTGAATGCTGAAGCAGTGCATAAAAAGCAAACGAATTCTGAGTCCAGAAGGCTCAACCATCAGAAGCAAAACAAACCTTAAGGATGTTCGTTTTGAGGGGGGCTGGTAGGATGGTTGTATTATGTATATGCCTATATGCCCTCATATCTGTAACTTATTTTATAGCCATTAGTTTAGAAATCAGGGCTATTAGTATTAATAGTCTCAGTCTTAGTACATTGTTATCCATCTGTAATTACGCTCTCTCTCTCTCCCTCTTATCAGTTCGTCTTCCTCTCTTAATCAAGATTAGCTTTCCTCTCTGTGTTGTTGTCTCTGTTTATTCTTGGGCTAGTTTGCGAGTGCAGTGGCTGAGACATTCGAGATCTGCTGGGTGTTTTCAGTGAAATGGATAGTAACCTGAACATTACATACAGAGGGAGTAAGAAAATTGAATAAAAGTCAATGAAGAGAATAAGAGAGAAGTAAACAACCGCTTACCTCTTTTCAGCAATTTGTTTACTGACGGTGGAATAGGTTCTCTTTTATGGACCCATGTCTCCTCAAATGAGCAACTACAGAAGCTGTTGACATCATTATGCCAGCTAGCCAGAATATTTTAAACTGAACTCAGATTTTCCCCTTGGTTAGACAACAATTTAATGGAGTTTGTCAACTACTCCAGTACTTTCGGTAATTGAATGTTCACAATGATGACCACCCACGCCTGAACTATGTGCGAGATAACAACAGTATCATCAATGTTGATGATGGACGCATACTGCTCCCTGTTGCAAAAAATCCACGGTTGCAACCAGTACTGGGGAAATGGATTTGCTCGACCGCAATACTGCCTAGAAGAGAGAGCATTCATCAATGAAGCTAATTGACAGCTACTGCTCCCCATCTTCAGTAATGTGGCGCAATCGATGGAGTAGGGAGAAGCAACGTACGGATAGAGCTGAACAAGGGGTATGCTTGTAATTGACAATCGAGAAGAAACTAGCTAGATGTGGCTTAATTTCCAAACGCAGCTAAACTGACCTCTATCTTTCAGCTATGAGATCCACGATTCGTCACTGTTACGAGCCCTACAATCGCGTCCCTTCAAAGCTTGACGATTTGCAGCATTAATCTTCAATTCACAACATTAATGTTGTGATTGAACGGGCCCTAAGTGATCAGTGTTATGTGGCCCTTCTCTCCTGTCAGGAAAATAAACAAATTTGTCCTCATCCGACTAGAACAGAAATCGATAGCGAAATCTTAAGAGGAATGTTCTTAATTAAGTATATTTTTTAATTAAGTATATAAAATGAAATAATTTTATAAAATTAAATTTTATAATATATAATAAATTATTTATAAAATTTAAAAATTTAAAAATAATTTATTTTAAATATTAAATTAAAATTAAATAATATATCTAAATAATAAATAAGACAATCAGTTAAGCAGAATATATTATCAAAAGCTTGCTAGTTAGTTAGACAAGAAATTATCTGAGTAGATAAGGATGTATCTAAACATATTTTAGATATTTGTTGTTAATCGATAGTTTCATAGTTTGTGCAAAAATAAAAATAAAAAAGCTTGCTAGGCTACGTGTTGAAGACATCCACTCTACCATACATCTTAAACAATGAGATAGATAGAAAGACTTCTTTAAGTCTAGTAACTTAATTTAACAAAAACAATATTGTGAAACCAACACTAATAATAATAACATATAAAAAAAACTAACTACTTTTATATGTACAATCCAACACCTGAGATCTAAGACAAAATCCCACTATATACGCATGGAAGAGTCTACTAACAAACCAACAACAAAATTCAGAAACACGTGAGATAAACCCAATTGAATGGTGTTAATTAATTTTTGAGAAAATTCACAAAATACCACTGTTTGAGTTTATAATTCACAAAATAATATTGTGTTTTCGTAATTCAACTTTAAACTTGCTTAAATGTTATCCAAAATTGATGAAAGACGATACTAAAGTGTTATATTTTGGTTCAATATCAAATTTGAAGTTTTTTAAGCTCATATGTGATATGTGGGACCCAATGAACAGGTGACATGCTCATTAGGTCCCACATGTCACACATGAGCTTAAAAAACTTCAAATTTGATACTGGATCAAAATATAACACTTTAGCATTGTCCATGTAAAGTTTCATCAATTTTAGACAACATTTAAGCATGTTTAAAGTTGAATTACGAAAAAACAGTGGTATTTTGTGAATTATAAACTCAAACAGTGGCATTTTCTGAATTTCCCTTAATTCAAAAACGCGATTTCGAACCTGGCGAAAGCGCCACATTCTAATATATATGGAGAAGGCTGCCACATGTCAATATCATATTGGAGAGAAATAAAGAAAAAAAAGAGAGTATAAGAGAAAATGGTCACGTCGGGAGAGAGGAGAGGGGTATGTGTATAGGAGAGAGAAATTTTTATTTTTTTCAAACTGTCATAACTTACAAAATATAAGTGCAAAAAAAAAATTATACCATTGTTTATCATTTTTCATACTCTTCAAAATAAGATGCATCATGGATATGTTTTGATAAACTTAAAAATTTTTATTTTTTGTATGTACATATTTTTTAAAATTAATTGTGATTCTTAAGTTTAAGAAAAGAAAATCAAAGGTTGTGAAAAAGTGAATCAAAAAGTTGCTTAAAAGTGAGTAAGAGGTTTTAAAAAAGTGAATCTCATAAACAGAGATTGTTTAACTAAAGTGATTCTGATTCATTGACTAGTGTGAATCAGAGGTTTTAAAGAAGTGAATCAACGGTTGTTAAAAAGTGAATCACAAGATATTACAAAGTGAATTAGAGTAATAAGACTGAATCTCATAACCATCGATTGTTTAACTAAAGTGATTAAGAGGTTTGAAAAATGTGAATCGGAGGTTTTTATAAAGTGAATCATGCATTTAAGAAAAGTGAATCAGAGGTTTAAGAAAAGTGATTCTCATAAATAGAGTTGTTTTAACTAAAGTGAATAAGAAGTTTAAGAAAAGTAAACTAGAGGTTTAAGAAAAGTGAATCAAAGGTTTTTTAAAGGTGAATCAAAGGTTTAAGAAAAGTGAATATTTTGTTAATACAAGTAAAAGTTAATCCTACCACAAACTTATGCGGGAACGGTATGAAATTTTTATTTATTGAAAGTGAATAATTCGTTTAAAAAAAGTGAATCTTATGTTTAAGAAAAGCGAACCTTAATCCTTTGTGTTTTTTAAAAGTGAACCTTAACCTTGCACAACAAACCCTAAAATGCATTCGACGTTTTTAGCATTCCTTGGGTGTTTTTTAGAGTGTCTGGGGTAAGATTCATTTTGCCAATGAATATGATTCATTTTATTATTAAAGAAAATTCACTTTACTAATGAGTAAGATTCATTTTAAAAATACATAATATATACTCATTCTAAAAATGTAAAATTTTAAGTTTACCAAAACATATCCATGATACATCTTGTTTCGAAGAGCACGAAAAATTATGAATAATGGTATAATTTTTTTTATTTTTACACTTATATTTTGTGAGTTATAATATTTTGAAAAAAAAATTAGTTCTCTCTCTAACACTCCCCTGCCGGTCTTTTATTTTTTTCATTCTTTTTTTTTCTCCTAATCACATGCTAACATGTGGATAACTCCATATTCTCCGTCCTGTTGAAAAACTATTTGTCAGGAGCGTGCAAGATCTCATATACATAAAAATATATTTTCACCTATTAAAAAAATGATATAATATGATTGTCGGTCGTGGGTCCATGCAGCCATTGACAACCACACACATGGTAGTGCTATGTGCTAAATTCTATTCTACGACTGGTTGCACGTGGAGCATCATACAACCATTTATTTTAAATTCAAGTGTTGTTTAGGTTTTTGTATTGATTGTTCATATTGATACAAAAGTTACATACATTATTATGAAAGTTGTTCAACTTTATATGATAGTTGTTCAAATTAATCGTGAAGATTGTTCGAGAATGTACGTAAATATCGTACAACCGGTCGTATGATAGTCGGATTGATACTATGTAGCACGTAACAATGCAATCACGCGCTGCCGAGTGCCGACTCGGGATCGTTTGACAATTCGGATAGGACTGCTACAACTATTGGAATTTATGTATCATCTTTTGTATGCACGAGCTTTCATGGACGAACTACAAAACTCGAAATAAATGCTAAACTTTTACACGTAATTATAATACTATCGGTTATCATCTAAAAAATAATGTGACTTTATACTGAATATGTAATCTATGGCCAACTAATTAAAATAACTGTTTGTTAGCTGTTTTTGATCATTTTTCTGGGTTCATCTCTCATACACTATATATATGTGTGGTAATGGTTCAACGTTCTTTCACTATGTAGAATTTTATTTTATTTGCTTAAACTACATTTCCAATCGGAAGAAAAAACAAAAACAATATTGGTACGTATTTATAATAAAAAATTTTTAAAAAAATTTGGTCCGTGCATGGATCTTTTCAACAAAAATAATTACTTGTTTTGGAATTATTGGTTTTTCTTTTTCTACATCGATATAAATTGCTTTAGAATAATTTGTTCAAACGAAATTATCATAGCAATAATTTATGTGAATGATGAGCCTAAGTAATTAGTTAGACACATCATAATTTCTTGGGAAAATTCACAATATACTTCTGTGATTTTCGTAATTTAACTTTAAACATGTTTAATACGGTCGTTGATGATTGAAAAAATTAGGGAAAATTCACGAGATACTCCTGTTTTCTTTCGTAATTCACAATATACCTGTGATTTTCGTAATCTAACTTTAAACATTAATGTTGTCCAAAATTGATAAAACTTTACATAGACGATGCTAAAGTGTTATATTCATTGGGTCCCACAGGTCACATGTGAGTTTTAAAAACTTCAAATTTGATATTAGACCAAAATATAACACTTTAGCATCGTCCATATAAAGTTTCATCAATTTTGGACAACATTTAAACATGTTTAAAGTTAAATTACGAAAATCACAGGAGTATATTATGAATTACAAAAGAAAACAGGGGTATCTCGTGAATTTTCCCTAATTTCTTCAATCATCAACGACCGTATTACAACAAGATCAACCGAGTTAGAACATGTCGTATGGGCGGGACTCTTTGAAGTCGTAGCTGGGCTGAGTATCATTGGGCTAAATAAATAGTCCATGATAGCTCCAATGGTGACATGCTTCACTAGCTAGTTAATTAATCAAAAAGATAATTCTACTACTTAATTTTTAAGATTTTGCATATTGCATGATAATGACTCGGAAATCAATATAAGATATAACCACTTCACTTTTCATACCCGAACCCGATTACATTGACCACGTTAGGGATTACGTAATTAATGGTTAAGACCAATTTCCTTTGACTTCCAGTAGACATCAAGACCATGAGACTCGAATGGAAGTCAATTAGTATTATCTAAGAAAATTCAATGCTCAACTCTCCAATCACTATTAACTATGATAATTAATTGGTTAGTAGACTCTTACTTAATAGTAGTAATGATATGAAACCCTATGGAAATGATGCCTTTTTATAACAAAAATGGGAATGAACGCTGGATTTGCTATTTATACATCTAATAGGAGTAATTTAAATGACGCACTCACTACCAGTGCACCTTTTCCATTACTACCTCCGTCCCTAATTGACCTTCCTGTTTGCTTTTTGGCACGTTTTTCCACTTCAATATTAAACATATAAGATAATATAATTTTATAAAACAAATTTCTATAACATATAGTTTTTCACATAAGGATTCCATTGCAATACTTAGATTTATAAAATTATGTTATCTTACATGTTAAATATTGAAGTCAAACGACATGTCCAAATAATAAAGGGGAAGATCAAATGGGGACGGAGGGAGTATTTTTTTCGGTAAAAATATAGGTAGAACAAGGTAAAAGAGAGCACAGACATGGAAACAGTTTTTCATGTTGGGGGTGCTTTAGTTTCTAATTATTCATAAGGTTTTATATATATTTTTGAAATATTTTGCTGTTTCACTTTCATTATTAGATATTTCTAAAGTTTCATCCTCATTACAAATTATAATGTATTATATTTTTCATATCCCTATTTTACTCTCGCATCATATGTTATCGCAATAATCTCACGAATTTTGGTCAATTTTTTTTAAAAAAGATTTTTGGTTTACCACCCGGTTCGACATATTAAGCTACATCCGGATCAGTTGGAGATCAGCTCTGGGTGAATAGGTTCCATTCTCCTTCCAATAGGAGGGATCGAACCGTGGTTTTCCCTACCAAGTTTAATCCTAATCACCAATGAACTAACGGGGTATTGGTAATTTTTTTTAAAATTAATATATAAGCAAAATACATAAAAATTAAAGATGATATTAAATTTAAAAAAATGAGTACAAATTATAAAAACAAAAATAATTAAAATCATAAAATTTTAAAAATAAATAAAAATGGCTAAATAGTAAAAAATTAATTATTTATACATATATTATTACGTAATTTAAAAAATATTATAACAGTGACTTAAAATCGTAAAATAGTTATAACAGTTATATTAATTACAAGAATTTTTTAAATAATTTTACATATTATGAATATTTATTAACAAATATATATATATTTTGATACTAATAATCACTAGAATATGATCATAGTGTATGGTTTTTTAAACTTTAATTTTCTAATTTTAAATAATGATTTTGTTTATGTACTATATGATATGTTATTGTTATAACCTTTTTACGATTTTATATCATCGCTACATAACACTTTAAATTTTTTTGTTTATTTTTCAAAATTATTTAATTATTTTTTATTATTTAGTCATTCCATTTATTTATTTTTTGTCTTTATTTATTTAATTATATTTCCTTTTTCAAATTGATTTCAAATTTTATATGGTCTTTAATTTCATTTGTCTATTTTTATTTAAGTTTTAAATTTTTGAAAAACTTTGACCATATATCCTTAAAGTTATTGTAGGGGCATAAGAGTAAAATTGGGATAGGAAAATATAAAAATATCAGAATTTGAACAAAGGGGCATCTCGTAATAAGTTGAAACCTCAGTAGTATCTCGTAGTGAAAATGAAACCTCAAAGATATTTCGTTAGGAAAATGAAACCTGAGGCGTATCTCATAATGAAAATGAAATCTAGTATTTTGTAAAATTCACTCAAACATTAGGATTTCTCGTGAAATTTCCCTGGTTATAAATTTAGGGAATCTCACTTACTAATTTATTGTGGCCATTTTATTTTATTTTATAACTTCCCATGTAGGGTTGAGTGAAGAATTTACGGCTAGTAGGGATCCCTATCAACAGTTGCAAACTCCTTAATTATGATGTCACACACTATTGTAAGTGAGAGAAACTCATGAGTTTTATGTGAATACAGCGATTGCGGCTACGTTCGGAGGTGATCTAAATGTGGTATAAAGGGGTGGTCCCCGCGTGGGTCCCACGTGGGTCCTACGTTATACTCCAATAATATACTGCCACATATAAAACAACCACAAAACAGCCAGATCAAAACAACCACAAAACAACCATGCCGAACGGAGCCGCATCTTTTTTTAGACATTTTACTGCATGAAAGCAGTAGATGCACTTGCCATGGTTACATCATACAAAATCAAAGCTATCATGGTAAACAAAACAAGATGAGCTAAACAAAGAGGGAAAATAATATTCCAGGAGCCGATGAACACAAGGAGGGGGAGATGTGGGGGAGTAGTTTTTTATTAGTCCACTCCCAAATATTTCTTTTAACCGAGGAGACTGCCACGGTCCAGTCAGGTTGTTGGTCTTCAAAGATGTCTTTGGTGCGAAGCTCCTAAATTTTCGAGAGTGAGTGTATTAATGTGGAGATCCATACTTTCCTGATTCTTTGGGGTAGCAAGACTGTGCACCATGATTAATAAAGGGCCAAACAAGTTTCTTGGAAAACAATTAGGATATTCCACCATGATAGGATGTTTGACCACAAGGCTTTAGTTGTGAAATAGTGGAGAAAGAGGTGATCAGCTGTTTCTATACGGGTGTGGCATAAGGAGCACATCAACTGAGCCACTGGGAGTTCAAAGAAGGCTTTGTCCTTGGTGGCAAGTTTATTATGTAACAAGAATGATACCATCATCTCTTCCCTTGGAGGGGCAAGACATAGCCAAAAGTGCTTGTGCCATGAGGGAGGGCTTCCTACCTTCTAGAGCTTGCTTCACGGTAGCAGAGAACACGCCTCAAGGGGCGGCTGCCCTGGACAGAACATCTGGGTCAGTATGCTACATTTGGAAAGTGTCCCAATGGCTAAGCATGTCTACAACTTCTTATTATTCATGGACAAAAAGTCTACACCACCAAATGAGGTTCTATAGCCAGTGTGTGCCATTCCACCAACCAACTTCACTGGCCAATGTGGTTTTTTGCTCCGACATAAGGTAGAGGTGTGGGATAGAGGATTTTACGGGGGCATTTCCCACCCATCTATCAAGCCAAAACCGGACGGTTTTACCGTCATGGATGATTCATTGCATGTTGGATTCGATGATATGCTTGCTCTTTGGTGACCAAGATGTGATTGAAATAATTTGCTTCCAGATACCAGGGGTTTTTCTTTCAGCCCAGGATGGTCATACGGAGGAAGGATGAGATCAATATCGTAGCTAGAAGAGACAATATGTTTCCAAAGTTTCTTGTCATCTTTGATGTACTTCCACCACCATTTAAGAAAAAGGGAGATGTTTCCGATTTGATGTCAGAGAGGCTAAGACCACCCAGATCTTGTGGGCATATAAGCTTATTCCAAGTTACTAGGGGCATCCCCTTGCTTGAGTTAGATTTCCATAGAAACCTTCTCTGGATCATGTAGATCTCATTGATGACTGATTTCGGAGCTCTAAAAAGATTGAGATAGTAAAGGGGAAAGCTTTTTAGCACTAAGTGAATCAGGATAAGCCTTCCTGAAATCAGTGAGGCTGGTAAGATAAGAGCATCATCCGCGAATTGAAGATGTTATATTCAGATCTCATTTGAACCGAGAAGGATGCCTAATCCATCTCCTAGTTGTACAGCCTAGTCGAGGATCCAACTTATCCTTTTGGTGATGAGAACGAAGAGGATGGGGGATACCGGGTCACCTTGGCGTAGGCCCTGATACGGTTGGAAGAGAGTAGTTTGGGATCAATTCACAAGGAAGGACGGGCTTGTAGTGGTAAGACAAGTATGAATCCATTTCTCATCGTAGGTGAAATGCTACAAGATTTGGTCAACAAAGCCCCAAGACACATTGTTGAATGCTTCGGAGAAATAAGTTTTTAGAAGGATACTCGGTCGCTTCTTTAGTTTTAGCCATGATACAGTCTCATTTGCAATAAGTGGGCCCTCTTTGAAGGATAATCGGTTGCTTCTTTGAACTCCATGAAAACGTTGTGTCTCCCATATAGAACATGAAACCAGTAATGCTTTTTCTATCATCAGTATCTTCTACTCAGTCATTGTCACTATACATATCAAGTTTGTAGTCATCCGAGAATGAATAAAACAATCTATTGTTAATTGTTCCCTTTAAATACCAGAGAATTCTTTTAGGTGCCTTAAAGTGAATCATTGATGGAGACTCCATGTAGCGACTAATGATGCCAACTTCAAAAAGAATATTTGGACTTGTGCATGTCAGATATCTTAAACTTCCAACAAGACTTTTGAAAGTCATCGGATCGACCTTTTCTCCTTCATCATTCTTTGATAACTTTGTGCCATAATCTACCGGTGTACATATTGGATGGAAATCTTCCATCTTGAATTTCTTTAGTACCTCTCTTGCATAACTTTCTTGTGAGATAAAAAATTCCATCTTCCGGTTGCTTTATCTCAATGCCAAGATAATAGGACATAAGACCAAGATCCGTCATCTCAAATTCCTTAGTCATGATTTTCTTGAACTCAACAAACGTTCTTGGATTACTTCCGGTAGAGATCAGGTCATCAACATATATGCAGACAAGTAAGATATCATCATTCTTACATATCTTCACACAGAGGGCTGATTCATGTGGGCACTTGATAAAACCATTATTTTGAAGTTATTTGTTAAGCCAACTATTCCATACTCTCGATGCTTGCTTCAGACCATACAATGTGTTCTTTAATTAATTTCAATACTTTCCACTTCAAATCCTGGTGGTTGTTCAATATACACCTCTTCTTCAAGCACTCCATTCAAGAATGCCGATTTTACATCCATCTGATATATCTTCCACTTCTTCTAGGCAGCGAGAGAAATGATCAACCGAATAGTTTCTAATCGGGCAACAGTGTAAACACTTCACCATAATCAACTCCAGGACGTTGACTATAACCTTTGGCTACTAATCCCGCCTTATATCTTTCTATCTCTCCTTTTGGTTTCTTCTTTAACTTGTAAACACTTTTAAGGCCAATGGGTTTTCTCCTTTTAGAAGGGTCAAAAGATCCCAAGTATCATTTTTCTCAATGGATTTGATCTCTTCATCCATGGTTAGCCTCCATTTCTTTTCTTTTATTGCCTCTTTGAAACTAGGAGGTTCAGAATCTACAAAATGACAGTAAAGAGTACATTCCTCTTCATTTTCTTGTTGATCAAGTTCCTTGTAGATATCTTCAAGTCTTCTCATCTTCAATGGGTCACTAGAATTTTTATCTGAGGAGGAAGGTGTGTTGTTGTAGAGGATGTCTGTGTAGGTGTCACAGGTGATAATGACTGTTGTAGAGTTATTGGTGTCACAGGCTCAAGATTTGGTTCACCCTCTTGAACTTCATCGTTGGAGAGTGGGAAAAACTATATAACTTCTTACCATCATTGTAATACCCCGAAATTTTAAGTAAACCCTAAAATTGCTGAAAGTTCCGTAAATGCCAGGAATGGTTCCAAAACCCCTAGAAACCTATTCTAAGGGATATATAGACTTAATATGGAGTAATTGGAAGGGTTGGGAATTCCAGGAAGTCACAGGAAACCCTAATGGTCGGGAATCACCCAAGAAACCCTGGAGAAACCCTAATTCAGAAAGTCCCAAAAAACACTGAAATTTCAGGAAGTTACCTAAAGGTCAAGAAGCCCCGGTCAACTGTGGTCAAACTTTGGCCGACCTTAGACTAACCTCGGTCAAACATTGGACAATGGTCAAACCTTGGTCAATGGTCAACCTTGACCATGATGATGCAGTAATGATGCAATGATGATGCAGTAGTGATGATGTAATGATGATACAATGATGATGCAGCCATGATGAGGCAGTGATGATGCAGTGATGATGTCACGATGATGATGTAAGTGCTGAGGTGTCACCATATGATAGGCTACACATGGTCCAATTAGGAGAAGCCACATGTCACCTTATTATTAGACAATAGCTAAAACGAATGGGAGCATGACACGTTCTACCTTATTAATTATCCTTCGTCCATATGTAATCATTTTAGAGATAAGCCTTATCCTTAGGCATTAATGAGAGTGGTGACACTTCAAGGGTGGAGATTAATCCTAGGAAAATATCTATGATCCAACGGTTGTGAGTGAAGACATCTTTTAACCTCCTTACCATTCTCTATTTTGTCCTTTTCCTCATTAATTACATATGACACTTGTCCTCTTCATTAAATGTAATTGAACCTTGGTGTATGGCTGGGATTAAAGCTGGACAATTGTCCATGATCCAAGGGTTAGGAAGGGATAAGGATGGCTAAGTATCTGCTAACAAAGATTCTAGTAGGAAAAACTATATATAAAAAGAATAAAATAAATAACTAAACCTACAACTCTACTACGGGTAGCAAATAAAACCCGGTCGGAATATAGCATGAGCAAATTACGACCAAGAGTATCGAACCCAAGGGACTTATAGAAAACTAGTCCTAATCCGGTAATAACCTATTCTAAGGCAAGGGGGAAATTGAAATACTTTCTAACCCTAATTAGAACTAACTAAACTAAGTGGTATTTACAAGGATATTATTCTTTATTCAGGGCTTTAAACCATCTAAGTACCAACATGAACTCAAAACATAAACATCAGCCTTCGAATTAACCAACAATTGAGTATGCCGGGTGTCTTGCCGGATACCATATGCACGGCATATTCAAAGACTTTGAATATGCCGGACATTGGCCACCCGGCAGTGCATCCGGCATAGTCAATATGCGTATTCTTATTTAAGTTTCCGATAAGAAAACAGAAGACTCACTATCTATTAACAATTCGAGCATATGTCATGCCACGAAATGAACAAGGTAATGGGTAATATGGGTTAATTCTCACTCTTACTACTAACTCTTAATTCATAAGAAGAGAGTAGGAAGATCATTAAGAGAGTCTAACCTATTCTACTTTTGGATATATCCTCCTCAAGTAGAATTAGCATTAAGAGAATAAGAGATCAACCAATTCTCTTACAATAAGAACCTTACTCAAAATGAACTTGAAAATATATTAAGAAGAACACATTGTTTTACAAAGAGAGTTTCATTCCCTAACCAAAGAATAAACAAGGAATTCCTACTCCACCATCCACACAAATCGAGAGAGAGGATACACAGGGGAGAAGATTGGATGTGACCTTAACCCGCTGGATTCTCTTCACGTGGAAAGTGCATAGAAACTTCCTTGGACACCACACGGAATGGAGGTGAAATGGAGTAATGATGGAGTGTAATATGATGTGAAGTGTATTGAAAAGTGTAGCCCCTCGTCCTATTTATAGGCTCACATTCTTCTCGTGCCGGATGTTAATGCCGTGCAATTGAATCCGGCATATAATAACCACGTGCCAACTGCTACGGTCAAAACCGCCAAATCGGCGCGAAGAGGTCCTGTGCCGGACAGATATGTCCGGCACCATACCCGGCATAGGTTGGTTTGGCAACGGTCATTAACTGCCATCGTCTGGTCACCGAGGCGACTTTTCTCATGTATGCCGGATTGGATATACCCGCAGGTACCCGGCATAGAGTGCTTTTTCTGCTCCACGCTTGTGCCGTGCAGGTATGATCCGGCCTTATGTCCGGCATTGTGGTCAGAAATGTTTCCTTGTATGGAAAAACATAAAATAAAACATCATCTGAACAAATAATAGACTTAATACCTAATATAGCATAAATATTAATTATTCTAACCTTAATTTGGCTTAATAATCTTATAATTAAGTATACTAAAACATGATAAGTCCTGAGGCTTATCAGTATCTAAGGGTAGAAAAGTAAAAGATGGAATGAAAACTACCTTATAAGGCACCCATTTCGGCCCAAAGGGAGAACAAGAGCCACCATTTCCTTCTTCTTTCCTTTCTCCATTCGACATTGTCACCACCATTGAAGATCAAAGTGTAATAGTAACTACACCCAAAGCATTTCGGAGCTAGTTTCCAAGATTACTGAAGGAGAATCAGGTTTAAGGTAAGGAGATCCATCTAGAGGGAGAGCTGACCATTCGGAGTTTGGAGAAGGCTTGATTAAGAGAAAAACCAGAGAGAAGGGTCGAAAATGGCTAGGAGGAACCAGGTAACATTCATGGTGCCTAATCTCTTGCGAAAGTCAGGTTTTTGACTCTAAAGTTGAGTTTTTGTTCGGATGGTTCCAGAACTTGTTTTGATTTTAAATTTTGACAGTCAGCTTGGGTTGAAGTGGTTTTTCTACGCTGCAAAAATTAGAAGCAAATACCTTTGGGAAGAGGGTTAATTTCTAGGCAACTTAAAAGGTCAAAAATTGTGCTTTTAGCTTCCCTAAGGGGGCTCGTTGTTATTGTTGATTCCACTTGTTTATATGGTTTCCTTAGCATCTAGGGAACCCACATGATGAATTACATGGGGTGGTGTTGTAGGAAAATTCCTTGGGAACTTGGTGGTGTCAAAAAGTTGCCTTACACTCTTTATGTTTAAGATTTGAGGTTGGTGAGTGGTTCTAAGGAGTTTCTGGTGTTTAGTTACTTATTTGAGTGTGATGTGATGATTTTGAAGTACTTTGACCAGTGGGGTCGAAGTAGTTTTGATTTTTAACAACTATTGTGTTAAATTGTGCTTTAAGGTCACTTTTGGCTTCTTCGAGGTTTATTATTGATTTGGTTGTTGTCTACTGTGGTTGTGTGATCATTTGGTCAAGTGTTGATGGTATGAATATGTGTATGTCTTAAAGTCGAAACCTTTGAGAGTTAATGGCTTATTTTGTGACTTGGCTTAAGGTAATGTTATATTATGGTTTAAAACTATCTTTGTTGTTATGGTTACTCACTGTATCACGTGAAAGAATTGATTGATATTACTTGTGGTGGTGGAAGTGTGAATTTGGAAATATGTAATTCAAACTGATGAGATATGGTTAGCTCCTTCAAACTGTCGAGCCACGGTTGGCCATTCACTGAATGTTTGCTCCTACCAATGTATTGGAGCTAAGCCATCATGATCTACTCTATGACTGTGATTCATAGGGGTGTCACACTTAAGGACATGGGTGAGGTGGAGGGGTCAGACTCTTTAAATCTGGACATACGGTCATTGAGAAGGGGTCAGACCCTTTAAATCTGGACATACGGTCATTGAGGAGGGGGCCAGACCCATTAAATCTGGGTATACGGCCTATGGTGGTGGAAAGTGCTATGTGGTTTCCAAAATGTTATTGGATTTATATCTTTAGTGAAATTACTGTGATTATGATATTATTATGAACAGGAGGTCTGTGCTAAGGTTGAGTGCCTCAAGGAAGAGAGAGTGTGTTTGTGAACTTGTGATTGTGGCTGGTATCATGTTTATATGTGTTGTTGCTGCTTCTATGCTGTTATAAAAAGGTTTTCCAAAGAGAAAATGATTTTGACTCAGTGTGGTGATGTTACTCAGTTTTCACTGATTTTATTGCAACCCCTTTGTGTGTGTATGTATGGTAGTCTGGTTGCAGGATGATATCGGTCGATTATCTTGGTCGGAAGATCCAGTTCATGATATTCTTTATGTTAGTATGTACCTAACATTTAGAAGGCAATTAGTGGGTGGAGTCACTGAGGTCATATACGAGGAATGGATGCGTAAGATAAAAGGTTACAGGAATGCGCAAGGTGGAAGTAGACATGCAACTACCCACGCGGTTTCTATCGCGTATGAACACCACACGGTCTAGGTTGTGAGATGAAGTATTCTACCCCTTTGTAATCCCCTTTTTCCTTTGTAATAAATAGGGTGGACCTTGGATGATGAACTTGGTTGTAATTGGTGGTGTTTAGCCTTAGCACCTGCTGTGGTTGGCAGGTGTGGCGGTAATACTCCGGTTTATGGGTTTTGAAAGCTTCCGCCGTTGTAGTACCTTTATTAAGTTATCAGGTTGCATAAGTCTTCCTTGTTATGAAAGAGATTCAGCTTCTAAAGTGCCTCATTGTTTATGGTTGTTTTAAGGAAAAAAACCGTGGTGTTACAATCATGACTTCAGTCCCAAACTTCTTCTTCGTTGAAAATAACATCTCTGCTCACCAATATTTTTCCAAGACTTAGGCTATGAAGCTTGTGTCCTTTGGATTTCTTATCATAGGCAATGAGAATGTACTTCTTGCTTTTGTCATCAAGTTTTCTCCTTTCTTGATCGGGAACATGCACATGGGTAATGGATCCAAATATCCTTAAGTGAGACAAATTTGGCTTGAAACCACTCCAGGCTTCTTGAGGGGTCGTGTCACAAAGGCTTCTTGTAGGACAACGGGTGGATAGATATAATGCGTAATATACCGCTTCGGCCAGAAATTCTTTTGGCATGTCCTTGCTCTTCAACATACTATGAGCCATAATAAGTACAAAGAATATTACATAGCTAGGAGATGAGAGAATAAACGAAGCGAGGATTGAATGTGCTATTTCATTGATTACTGTTGTATTACATGACTGTATTTATAGACTGATATCATAAGCTATAGAATGGGCTACATGTATATGGGCTTAGAACAAATATACGAACTACATATAGTAAGAATGGTTCAATTCTTTCATTCTGTCACACCATTTTGTTGATAAGACCTTGGAACTCTTAAAAACCTTCTAATGCCATTCACTTCACAAAATTCATTAAATTCATGTGAAATAAATTCACCACCTCTATCCGTCCTCATTAACTTGATATAATATCCACTTTTATTTTCAATGAAAGACTTGATTTTCTTGAACATGGAGAAAACTTTAGATTTTTCCTTCAAGAAATAAACCCATGTCTTTCTACTATAATCATCAATAAAGAGTAGGAAGTACCAACTTGAACCAAGGGATGTTGGTGTGATCGGCCCATAAAGATCAGCATGAATAAGTTCAAGTGGTTTTCTTGCTCATGTAGTGGATTCTTTTGGAAAACTCTTTCAGAGTTGCTTTCCAACTAGAGTTGATCAACACTGACCCGGCCCGGCGGCCCAATCCGGACCGGCCCGAAAATAAAGCCCGAAAAGGCCGTCCAAAAAAACTTTTGGGCGAGCTTGGACAAAAAATCAGGCCCGAATGAAAAACCGGGCCGGGCTTCAGCAAAATTTTAGGCCCGCAACTAAGCGTGGCCCGACCCGGTTTATTATCTTATATATTTTTTAAATATAATTTGTATTCCCTCTTGTTCTCAATATATGATTATTTGGGTCCTTTCACTATTTTTAAAATATAATGTATTCTAGTCTTTTTTGTCATCTACTTTTCAATTCTATCCCTCATCTTTTATTTCACAACTCTACTTTTTCAAATTATTTCAATTCCCAATGCAAAAATTAAGGGCAAAATAGTCTAACTTTTTCGTCTTTAATTCTTGTGCCTATAACTAGAAAATCAAGTATTGATAACAAATGGAGTATATATGTAATTTAACTTTATATAATACCTTTTCCTATTTATTTAAGTTATATATAATTCTATTAATATTACATTCAACATATATCATATTATAGTTAATATATATAATATATACATAATCTATATATTTTTTCAAAAAAATTAATAATATTTAAAAAAATTATAAAACCGGGCGCGGGCGGGCGGGCAATGGCAACAATTAAAATAATCCGGGCTTAGCCCGGCCCAGCCCGAAAAAATAAAAACCAGGTTTGGACAAATATATAGGCCCGTTCGGGCCTAAAATTTAATGTTGACCCGGCCCGAACCCGGCCCGCCCGCCCATTTGATCAGCTCTATTTCCAACCACGCATCCTTCACAAAATTGTTCCAGGTGGTTGATATACGGGAGAGCTTTCACCATCTTTTTCTGACCCATCATTTTTAGTTTTTTTAATGTTCACATGTCCAAGCCTCAGATGCCAGAACCAGGACTCAACTTTAACACAAGCTTTCAGACACTTTGCAGCGGTAGTCTCAATATCAGAAATAAACATTCTATTCTCTGACATCGGCGCCTTTACAACCCTTTTTCCATAACTATTAATCAAGAAAAGCATTCAATTTTTCATATTCATAAACTCCTTCCATGAGTTGTCCAATACTTAGAATGTTGCTTTTCATGCTTGGTATGTAATACACATTACTGATGAATTGATGATCACCATTCTTTGTACGAATCATCATAGTACCTTTTCCTTTGATGGGTTACTTTGGAATTGTCTCCAAATGTGACAGATCCGTTGAGAGAATCATCAATCTCCACAAACTTGCTTTTATCTCCACACATGTGATTGCTTGCCGCATTATCAAGATACCAACCATTCATTTTGACACCATTCTTGATTTGATTTGAGAACAGCAAAACAACATCATTCTCCACAGTTTGTGCAAACTTGGTATCTTCATATTTGATTTTTCTGTATTCCAACAATCACGTGCAAGATGTCCATATTTTTAACATTTGTAACATTGGACTTTGTACCTGTCTCCTCTTTGATTCTGATTGTATCTTCTTCCACGGCCTCTGAAATTTTTGGCTTCTTTCTCCAAAATTGTCTTGGTTTCCTATTCCATATCCTTCTCGTCCTTATCTTCCTCTGCCCAGCCTCTTCCTCGACCACTCTATGGTCCTCTCACGATCATTATCTTTTAATGTGAGTTGTGTGGCCAGGGCTGGTTCGGTTGAAGATTCTTTTGTTTTTGTACCACACTAATATCTTTAATTTTCTCACCATACTAACATCTTCAATTTTCTCACCACACATTTTCATTTGGTTGACCACGACTAGCACACTCTTGTAAAATATTCTACAATTATTTCAGATTCTTTCATCCGAAGTGCTTCGAACTCTCCTCATAATTCTTGAAGGCGGACTTCACTTTTTCCATGTCTTGGTAAGAGTTCTTTAGAATTTCCCATGATCATCTGGCCGTGGTCTCGTTTGCAACTCATACAAACATGGTCTCATTAAAACATTGATATATGAGGACGAGGGTTTGCTGATCTTTCTTCTATTGCTTTTCACTTCATATGTAGGGGTTGTTGATGTACATGTGGTTCCTTTCTCTACAATGTCACGTGCTTCTTGGCTTCCAAGAAAAACCTTTATACAAATTCCCCAATTTTCATAATTATCTTTTGTAAGAGGAGAAAAGACAAACGGAAAACTTGAAGTCATCACTTTTTTCTCTTTTTTATACAATTTATCTTCCAACCATTTTTATTCTTCACACCACTATTTTTATTTGGTGAATTATTGGCTACACAATTTTATAATTAAATCTTTTTTGTATTTATTATTTAAAACTACATTCTTAAATTAATCTTATATAATTCTTTAGTCTTTGGGTTAACTCTAACCAACTATAGTAACTCTCCTATGTTTTTTTAAGAAAAATCTCCCATGTTTACATGAAAGTATTCATAAACAAATTTAGACATCAATTCCCAAAATTTGGTTTCAATAAAAATATCCTATGGGGTGGGGCAAAAAAGAAAAAAAATACTACATAAAATTAAATAATGGGTTGCTATTCGCAGTACAAAATTACTAATCACCACAGTAAAATTTTTTTTAAATCATATTAATGTTGTAAGCATGTAATGTTATCGTGTTGTAAATTTTGTTTTTCGAAAAAGTCATTTCGTTAGCGTAAACCGTAAAACACGCACTCGTTGTAATAAAAGAAGTTAAACACGTTTTTATTGCGTTAATATAACATTATAATTGTGACTCCATATTAGTAAACGACATTTTACTTTATGTTTTATTAAATTACTAACATTGTTAAACTTTCAGAAACATCGTACTGAATCGTAGTTGAAAACGCCAATTTTGAGTAAAAAACGCTCGTACTATATATAGTCGAAACAAGTTAGATTATTTCATTTCTCACATTACATCAATCTCTCTTCCTTATCTCTCCCACCTACTCTCCCCTCTGCAGACCAGCACCACCGCCGGAGCCGCCGCCGGAGCCGCACGACCACCAGCCGGACCACCGCAGCACCACCGTTGGAAAATTTTTCCGGTGAGTTTTTTGAATTGTTTTTTCAAACTTATAGATTTGGGTGTCGTGAGTATGGATTTGTTGTTAGTTTTTTGAAATTTAACATCAATTAAGCTAGATCTAGCATGGACAATTTGGAATTAACATGAAAATTTTGAAAAAAAATAACAATGGGGGTAGAGCACTGCCGCGGCTCGACCTGGGCTAAGGAGAGCCCTGCCGCAGCTCTACCTGTAATGGGGCGAGCAGCTGGGCGGCTCGCGGGTACAGAGGTAGAGCCCCTGCGAGGCTCGCTTGGGCTGTAGCAGAGCCCTTGCGCGGCTCTCCCTGGCAGGATTATAGCCCCTGCGCTGCTCGCCCCTGTTTTTTTTAATTATTGACTAGAGCCCAACAATAGGGCTTTACCCTATATTTTTTTATTTTAATATTTTTTATGTTGAATTTTAATATTACGAACTCATTTCATATGCTATTAGGTGAGATGACAATTACCCTGCATGATGTGTGGATGATACTACAAATCCCCATCGCTGGTCGTCCATTGCTAGGGCAGTCGTCCACCCCTGAGCTGAAGGAAGTAATGGCTGAGTGTCTTGATTTTGGGGTAGATGTTGAAACTATGACAGAGACACTGTGGAATACCGGTGTTGTATCCATTGCGGTCTTGTTGCAACACTGTAGGGATGGACATGAAGACCCAATGAAGCAGGCATGTGGTTGGCTGTATCATCTGATCGGTACCACCATATTAGCTGGAAAATCACATGGTCGCCTGAGTCCATAGCTGTTTTGGTTAGTAGCTCCCATGAAACGTGCTAAGAAGCTTAATAAATATGCAGGGGGAGCTGGTACTCTTGCATGGTTATATCGCTAGCTTGGGATAGCCTCTCGTGTCGGCTCCAGTGGAATAGGTGGTTGTATGACATTACTTGAGGTATGTGTCCTAATATGGATCTAGTATCTGATGACTCATTGGATACTAATAATTGGTACTGCTTAATCATTTTATTGTTTTTTATATGCACAATGCTGGATTTATGCATACTTCCCTACTTTAAGACCAATGATTAGCCCGGACTGGCGTGCTCATGATGACAGACCTTGGGCTCTAAGATGGGTGAGATCTAACTCTCAAGTTCATGATCATCGTTCACTGCAAGACTATCGTGAGCGTCTAGATGCTTTGACTGCTCTTAATGTAAGTGTTTGTAGTTGCTAACAAATTGAACCATTATTATTTTTGTCTTTCGTTGTTGTTTATATTTTACTATCAAACATTGTAGATTGATTGGTTGTCCTACGGTCGGGAAAATGTTAATGTTCATGGAGGACGTACATGGTACAGAGGTACCATACAGATTATGGGGTTGAATGAGCCGTACATGCCAGGGCGTTGTCTACACCAGTTTGGGTACATTCAGGGTATCCCTGAACCTCCTATTAGACCCAACTCAAGCTCCCAAAAAAAAAGGAAAAAACAACCATACACCTGTGTGTACCCCCCCCCCCCCATGTATAGTGTGTGGGATAGGACCACCTAAAGTGCATTTCCAGGGTATACGACAATGTGCGGTTGCATGCTTGCTACCCACTCTACCTAGATTTGACACCAAGCACACACATCTGAAAGATCCTAAACTCTGAGATTTATGAGACCACATGGTTCATCTTCGGATCCCTCGCTATTAAGTCATATTTTTATAGTACATCATGAATAATCACTTTTATTTTTTATGTACTTACTGACCAAGTGTGTTGCAACTACTGTCTGAGGCAAGTGAGCTTTCACGTCCATACTATCAGAGAACCGTGCATAGATGGTCATACTATCGTTAGGGGTAATGCCAGAAGGATGAACAAAGGGCTAACAATCATGGTCTTGAGGATGTGTTCAACTCTTATCCTATGGGATAGTTACCACCGAGCGCCAGCATGTGCCCTAGTGGTTCTCACTAGGATTTAGATGTAATAAACTTGTAACAGCTTGGGAACTATTTGTTGTCTTTTATTTTACTTGCTGTAATGACTTTAGTACATTTGGGTGATTTCTCTATTTCAACTTATTGACGGTTGAAAAAAACGGGTTCTAACTTAGTGGTTTATGACTAGAAGTTTCATTAATCATCCAGAATGACCACACTTTGAACAAAAAAATAGCAGAAACTGCCTCCTCCTCATTACAAACCAAGGTTACTACCACGAGAACTAACAAGATCAATTACTCAATAACCAGTAACCTAATTATTTCCTGACCTTTGTCTCTCTATTCGTTGTGCTATTACATTACGTCGCATCTCATAAATTGGTTCTGTGTAACAGCCCTACAATGCACTTAACAAATAACCGAAATCGCAACGGAAATAAACAACTAAAACGATAACTTAAACGGGTTGGTGTTACACGCCGTTAGCTACCCACGTGGCTAACAAGGCAGAATACATACAAATTGTACCGGTCTGATGATCAGACTCCCGAGCATAGAACTAATAACCATAAACACATAATCAACAATACCGAGTATTTAATTACAACCCATCACTATAAATTGTCACTGTATACTGTCACTGTAATATCAATGGTACCAAAATATACCGCCACGGGAGCACAGGCGCATCCCGGGCCCAACATCCAAAATATACCAACAATATTTTACAACCTAAGGTCTAAAGCTACTCCGCTTCTTCGATCCTCATCCTGTAAATAAATATGGAGCCCCCGAGGGGGTCAGCAACCCTTGGCTGGTATGATTAATGTGCAGCCCATCGACTACCGGGATACACGCAACCAATTGTCATGATACTGGCATTAATTTTTAACACACATACATGGCATAGCAAGAAATATTCATAGCACAACATCACAGGAACATTTTACTTTAGGAAACGACCCAACACAGTTAGTTAACTTGGTAAACCTAGAGAATGATAACACCCTCATGTTAAGCTTGTTACATCACTCATTACCGTCATGTTAGTCGGACGAGTAACTTAACTTAAAGATGGATCGATATAGTGATCGAACACACCACATATTCCCCATAGACCGATCATCAGTCAGAATAGGTAAGCTTTGGAATAAGCTAGTGAGAGATCATAATCCAAGAAGGAGAACAACCATAACATTAAGAGAGTCGAATCTGATAAAGATATCTACTCCCGTACATACACGTGCGACCGGACAACCGGATTCCTCACCCCCCAGTACACTTGTTAGAAGTCCCATTGTCGAAACTTAACACAATAAATCACAATAGGTAAATAGGTCCAGTTAGACACATAAAGGAGATGAGATTTAAATCGTTAATGCAACCACAACCAATTCATACATAGCCGTGGTTAGAACGTTCCTTAGGTTGGAAACGTTGTAACCGTATACCATTCTCATGCGTTTCTCTAACACTAATTAGCTAACAATTAGTACGCATTCGAGGTTACCGGTATCGGTACGCACACACCATAATGACACAACGACTGTAAACTCATTTCATGGTTTAATCTTACAAAGTCGTAAACACTCAGAAAAACAAACAACACACAAGCCGGTGTAAACCGGTAGGCAACAGACTGCAAGAAAACCATACCTTGGTCCTTTCCGCTTTTGTGTTCCACCGTACGTTGTTCCTAAACATAATTGATAATGTCGGTTAATTAACTTGTTTAACTTCCGGTTTACTAAGCATTTTACTTGATTATATGACATGTTCTAATGCTTAAACTTACCCTTGATTATCTTCATTATACCCCCTAGGGTTAACTACTTATGAAACACCCCTAAACAATTACACTCATAAAATCATAAACGTGAGGAGATTATCCGAAAATAACGCGTTATATGATTCGGACTTGTGATGATGTATGAACAATTAAATTTAGTATATACATGTCCGGAAACGTGACAACGTTACATATTAATACGGTCACGTACTTATATACGTACATATACGAAAACACATGTACGTAATGTTACAATATTACAACATTGTGAATATTAACTAATAACGTCGCATAGTTACATATAACTAAAACGCGACAAATAAAAGGGGCGTGTATAAATATACATGTACGTATAAATGACTAGCAACGTAAACGATTAATAACGCGACATATTATATAGTCGCTTATATATATAAATAAACATGTATATAACTTATACGAAAAAAAAGAGCAAAAAGGAAAAGGGAGCAAAGGCGCTCCCGCTGAGGTTCAAACCCATACCTCTCGTATCCTCCTTGAACGCTTTAACCGGTTGAGCTATGCTCGGATTCGATAATAGAAGCTCACGAATTAAAACTAGTAATTCGCCTACTAAGTAACTACAAATAAAAACAGAAGCAAATAAGACTCTGTAGCATCGAATCCTTTCTATCCAGAGCAATACACAACACTAGTACTATGCCGGTTTGGGGTTCAGCAAAAACAAAACAAAAAAAAAACAGTCAAGGAGACAATGCTTGCATTGAAGTTATACATTCCAAACTTCCACCACCTAACGCCATTGGAATCTACAGGCACTCCCTAATGCCAGCATTAATGTAATCAGCAATTCCAGCCCTCCCCCTTTGCTGTCTGTGGGTATTGTGACTGATCGAACACAAAAAAAAAACGAGGGAGGAAATACTACCTTACCACTGTCGAATTCAAAAACACAAGTGGGTTACTTTTGATTTCTGCAAAAGCGCTCCAGTCTCAAACATAAGCATCAGAATCTGCATTCTCTTTAAGCTCCCACGCTTCAGAGCTTACCATTTTCCAAACTCTCACAAAGGCCTCCATTGGAAATATATTCCACTAACAGTCATGTAGATCTCTGCGTTTTAATCTCCTCTTGCTTTGTGCCAGTCGATTCATAGGCATACAAACCGCCTTTTCTCTCCTCTTGCAAGCACCAGTTCCTACACGTACAGAAACTCCCCTCGCCCTCTCTGTTTCCTCCTCACGCAAGGTGAATGCGAGTGATTTGCATGGTTCTCCTCTTCCCTTCTCCCATCTGTTCTTTCCTATGCTGGCTCCTGACCGAAAAGCCACTCCTGAAGCAATCACCCCTTTATGCATCAGTAGGCGTTGCATGAGCATTATCTGAGTAAAGGTTGTGAAACTCCTCCAGCAACATGCGAGAAGGTATAGCACCTGAAACGAGTTTTTCCTTCGTTTCCCTGTTACTTCAGTCATGGTCTTCCCTTCTGGGTCTGTAACAATGACTCCTTAACCTTCCTTTGACATTTCCGTAACAGCAACACTCCTGGTACCGTGTGAAGCCAGTTGCATGCCCTTTCAAACAAAAAAAAAAAAACTGACATCAACTATCAGTACTTCGGTTTGGACTGCACCTCAAGGTGAGGCCATAGTAGAGGTTCTGTGCTAATTTCTAAATTTCCCCCGTTGTTGTCTGTAGTGTCTGAGATGATGGTATACCATGACACTTGGTAGACATTTGCCTGTAAGCATTAACTGAAATTAAAAAAAAAAAGAAAAACCAGTGCAAACAACCAAGGATGTAAGTCAGTGGCTAATTTATTCAGAGAAGGATGAAACACAACTTAAACTTCAGTTCGTTATTTTCTGCATGGGGAACTTGTAGTTGAATTAGCATGGTTGTGTCGGCTTCCCTCTGAAGTTTATAACTTCGTTAAAACACTAACTAAGCGGGTCAAGGCCTTGAAGGGAATTAGAAGACAGATCCAGGTATTAATTAAGAAAGGAATATCAGTTTTAAGTTCTAGTTTTGTTTCAGGTGGTTAAATTTTCCAGTTTCAGTAGCAGGATGATACTGTAACACTTGCGAAATTGGTTGGGGTTGTTTAGAGTTAAAACAATGCCGATGCAAGTAATTAGATAGCTAGACAATCGAGGGAGTCAGTTGACATGCTAAAACAGCAGGAAAACACATAGAGAGGTATACCAGTTCCATGCTTCCGAGTTTACAGATTCTTTAATTTCAGAGTTACAACCTTTAGTAGTTATAGCAGATTGGTTTTGGGGTCTGTGTCGAAGTTAAAAGCTGGTAATACACTAACTAGGTGGGCTATCAAGTTGAGGAAAATTTAAGAGCAGATTCAGGAATAAACAGAGAGAAAGAAGAAGGTAAATCAGTTTAGTGTTTCAGTTCAGTTTGACAGTTTCATACTTTCTGTTTCTGTGCAGTGATACAGTTTCGATATAATGAGTAGTCAGTGACTTAAACAATGTCGTTGTGGGTTTATTCTTAGGAATAAAATCATGTTAGGACCTTAACTAATAAGGTATATAAATTGGGGAAGTAAGTAGACAGATTGGTGACAAGAGAAAAGAGAATAAAGGAATTACATAAGGTTATGGGTTCTGGTTTATTGTGAGTTCAGTTCGTGAGTGTAGTGCAGTGGCTAACCAAATTGCCTTGGGCTTTGTTTAGGGTTTAGAAGCTTCATAGGACACTAAAGTAACTGAGTTAGCAACTTGGGAAGAAAGGAAAAACAACCCGTGAACAAAGAACATAAATAAGATAGAGGAAACATCAGCCTAGCGTTTCAGTGTCATAGGTTTTGTTTTCTGTAAAGAATACTCAGAGGTGTTACCCATGGGATCTTGGATCTGTTTAAGTTTAAAACTACTGATAAGATACTTAGCCAAGTGGGAAAGCAAATGGAGGGGAGATTGAGAAACAGAATCGTAACTAACAGAAAGAAAATTAGAGAAGAGTTATCAGTTCCCTTATTTCAGTTTTCTGAAACTTATGTCCCTGTATAACTTTAATTCAGGTGGAATAAGAGTATTTTACTGGCTGCCAAATAACGTGAAGCACTTTAAATACACTTAAGCAGAGGCGAGAAAACTTTGAGGAAGATTAGAAATCAGGTTGTTAAACTGACATAGGAAGAAGAAAGGGATGCACCCACTCGGGTTTTTTCCAGATTATCATTAGTATGATTGTTTCTGTGTAACTAGGTACAAAAACTATATTGGTATGTTACTGGGTTAAGCAAGAACTTAAAGATCTTTCTAAAAGACCTAACTAAGAGTGTAAACACTTTGGGGAGGGGGAATAAATACCAAACCAGTGAACAAAACAGAAAGACAAAAAGAATATACCTTTAACTTCAGTTTCTGAAAGTTTTATGTTTCTGTTATAAATTCAGTGGTTAAGATGTGTGTCTGGGGTTTTGTTTGGATTAGCTCTGAGAGAGTGTAAACCGGGTTAAGATTTTAATTAAGCAAATCGAGAACTTGGAAAAAAAAACTAGAAAAGAAAACGGAAGTAAAACAGAAGAAGAAATAAAACAACATAGTTGTACTCGTTGTTCTGTGTTGTCTGGAGTTTAAAAGGGAAAAAAAAACAAATATACTGAGATGTTTAACTGAATGGCTAAACTGAGTTTGGGAGAAATGGAGGTCAATCGGTGAAAGGAAGAAGATAAAAACAGCAGAGGTGTCAAGTTTTAGTTTCAGGTGATGACTGGTTCTGTTTCTGTACAGAAGTTTGAGTGAGGGTTTATTTATGAAGTTCTGAGTCTAACTTGGAAATAAAGCTTTACGGAGTAAGAAACACACTAGAGTAAAATGGAGAGACAGGAAACTAGTTGTTGGGCAAACAGAAAGAAAAGAAAGACAAAACAGAACTAAAACTAGGCCTCAGTTTTATCAATTATGAAATAACTCCTAGTTTCAGATCTGGTGTGAAACTCCTGTTTCAGAGGAACTGCCCATATGCTCCTGAGGTATTGAGGGTCAAAATAGGAGATGAAACCTAGACTAAGCAAGTAACTGCTCACAGTTAAAATGGTAGACAGATTCATAGTGACATAGAATAAAACCACTAGTTTATGATTTTCTGAATTCTGGTTTTCAGCTTTCCAGATATATGTGCGATGGTGTACCCCTGCTCCTTGGGTTAGTCTGAGTTTAGAAACTTAGTTGAAATACTTAATTAAATAAGTGGGCAAGTTGAGTAAACAGAAAACAAGTTTGAAACACAGGCAGTGAACAAACAGAAGGAAATAAGAGCAAGGTTATCAGAATGTGAGAGTTTTGTTTTAAGGTTTCTGAAATCTGGTGCTTTCTGTATATCTACCTCCCAGGAGTATAGCCAAGGCTGTTGAGTTATTTTGAGTTAAACTCATGCTAGAAAAACTTAACTAAAGAGGTGGGCACTTGGGGAGAGTTCTGAAGAACAAATGCGACTGAACAGAAAAGAAAGAAAGATAGAAAAGAAAATACCCACCTGGTGATCCAGTTCTGTTGCTGTGTACAGCTTTCCTGAGGCATTAGAAGTGTTATGGTGTCTTAGGTATGACCAAGGAGTATTACTAAAGAGAAAACTAGGTTGGCAAACTCATTGGGAATTTAGGAAGCAATTAACTACCGACACAAAGGAGAGAGAGGGAGTATTGCACTATTTCGGTTTCTCCAACAGTTGTTGTTCTGTATGATTAAGTACAGAGGTTAGTGAGTGCTTGCTGATTTAATCTTGAGAGTTTAAAACCTTGGTAATACCCATATTAGTGGGGTAAAAACCGTGGGCAAGTCTTAAACCTCAGTGAGTCAACTAGAAACAAGAAAACACAAGGAAACATGGGTTGGATTGTCTCGGTTTCCAAGTAACATTGCTGTCATGTATAGCTAGATTACAGAAACATTAGGAGTGAGAGGAGTTATCGATGGACCCAAAACAGACCAAATCCACCTGATTGTGTGTGAAGAAATGTTGGGGCAAAATAAACATGGTTGATATACTAAAGGAGAGGTTAAGTAAGAATAAACACTAAGCTTATGTTGCGGTTTTATAAACTTGAGATTTCTGTATAAGTGGGATTTAGGGGTATTCTATAATCTATATTATCATTAGACAAGGGTTAAAATATTACTCACTTAATTATCTGAGGAAAGAATACCCATTAGATAAGTCATATCTATGTTATACAAACTTGCTACATGATTACCTCTTGAAACGCCCTAAAACATTAACAAAAAAAAAGGGGCTTAGCTAACATGTAACTAAAGATGTGAATATCCTAGGAGTAGTTGAGCCTAGGATTAATGCATGTGAAGTTCTAAGAGTAATATGAACTAGGCATGTGACAACATACCTAGGGAATGACATACGATATAAGTGGCGTCACATAAAATAACAAACTGACACATTGTTTGTAATTAACGCTAGGGCCGTAGCGAACTCCGACCAGGACTCCGTGTGTGAGACTACTTGCTTCTGATCCAAGTATGGACATGTGTGGTTCGTATGTTGCCGTGTTACACGGCTTGTGTGCTGTGTGCCTTGTGTGTGAAAATGACATAAGATCAAAGCATGTTTGGATTGCTTGTTTATCATGTTGTATGATTTCTATATCATTGTTGTATATTCATTGCGCGCACACAGTAGTTTAGTCCCTTTCTCGTTTATGGAACTCGAGATGAACCACAACGAACTATGAAAACAAAGAAAAACTCTATAAGGGGAACTCCTCTCTAAACCATTGAGGACTACCATGACACCCACTATGGTGTCTATTCATTAATGTTAATGAAGAGCGAGTCTCCTTTTGGTGAGACATGATGAACCACGTAGACAAAACAAAGAACTATACAAAGGGACAAATCCTCTCTAACTTAGAGGACCGCTAATGACACCCACTATGGTGTCGAGATTATAATGATAATGAAACGAAAAGTACCAACTGTGAAACATGAAACAACCCGGGAAGACAACAGCTCGGGCCGCGCGGTATGGATGATCGGGAGTTGGTATCTGCATCAGATCCTTCGACCGTCTATGATGGAATATTTTGGTGAAGCACATCCCGGAGTCCAGAGGTGACTTCCGCTTCCTTGACCCTGGGTGTCGGAATGGGGGAGTGACAAGTTGGTGAAGCACATCCGGAGTCCAGAGGTGACTTCCGCTTCCTTGACCCTGGGTGTCGGGAATGGGGGAGTGACAATTGGTGAAGTTTATCCTGGAGTCTAGAGGTGACTACCGCTTTCTCGACCATGGGTGTCGGGAATGGGACTAGCTATGGAGGAGACGTCCTCCAACGTGCAGTGATAAAAGAATTCACAAATAATCCTTAAAGAAACAAGGAACGAATAGCACCTACATAATAAAAGCTCGGGATCTAATCTATATCCCCTGACTTGGTGCCAGAGAATAGAGGAAAACTTGTGTAATGAGACCAAGCAAACAAGAGAAAGTCAAATGTGATATCCTTTAAGAAAACAAGGAATGGATAGCACCTACATAATAAAGTCTCGGGATCCAACCTATATCCCCTGACTCGGTGCAAGAAAAGAAAGGAAAACATGTGTAATGAAAACAAGAAAACAATACGTAATCTTTGGAATGATCCCATAGTGAGGATCGACGGTATAATATACCTACGCACACATTGTGTTATGTACTTGATTGTTGTTGCTACATTAGCAGATTATTGTGCTGAGTTACGTGCTTGCAAGTTGTGCTTGGTTGCTTATTGACATTTCTATGCTGCTTGCGAGTTGTGCTTGGTTGGTTACTGATATTGCTATGCTACCGATGGGTGTGTATGATATTATGATGTGCTGATGTGTGCTTTACTGCTTAATATAGCATGTAAAATGACTTAATAATATTCGACCAAGTAGTCGTGTGGCCCGGTAACATGCGGGCTTCACACGTTCATACTCGGCATAGTTTGCTGAGTCCTTTATTTTTACAGGTGATCATCCGGAACGTGACGGAGTGTAGGAGAAGGACTACCATGGGGGTAGTCCACATGGCAAGACTTTGAGTAGTATGCTTCCTTATGTAAGGGTTATGTTGTTTAAGTTAGTATCTAAACTGTAGATGCTCGGTACTTGGGTTGTACTTTATATTGTATTTGGATTTCGTTAAGGTTGGACTTCCAGTCATTCAGACCGTAACTTGGTGTTAGTAATGTGGTCTGTCAACCACGTGGGTGGTTGGCGTCTGTAGCACCCGAATAGAGTAGGAACCGCTGCGTAGACGTCTCGTGTTACCGTTAGGTTTGGCGTAGTTGCGCTCTGATGACTGGAACAGAGAAGTACCGAGAATAGGAAAGCCTAAATTTGGGAAACGGGGTTAAGGGTTAGTAATGTGAGGCACGACTTTACTGATCTAAACCGCTTGCAAGGGCAATAATAACTCGCAGTAAGTTCTTGTGATTGTTTCATCGATGTTTCGGCTTAGTATAGGGTACGGGGGCGTACCCCTCTTTTAAGGGGGGTAAGCGCGTTTTGTTTTGGATGTGTGTTTGATTTATTATGATGTATTCCTACAACCACTCGTGGTTGGTTGGTAGGCTTGTGTGTTGGATTGTGTTATGTGGATGGTATGTACGCGTATGTACACTCTATTATGAATGAATGTTGGGTGCCCTGGGTTGCACCTTAACATGTTTGATATACATTGCTAGCATCTCGGTCTATTATGAGAACTTGTGTGGAGCCACTAATGTGGCATGGTGTTTAGAAGCACTGAGAATTGTAATTGTGGGACTTAACTCTTTGGTTATCGTAAACGAATGTGGGACTTGATCCCTAGGATTAACAAGAATGGAAAACACAAGTTAAGGAAGTAAGACTTCGGGACGAAGTCTCTTTTAAGGGGGGTAAGTTGAAACACCCCTAAACAATTACACTCATAAAATCATAAACGCGAGGAGATTATCCGAAAATAACGCGTTATATGATTCGGACTTGTGATGATGTATGAACAATTAAATTTAGTATATACATGTCCGGAAACGTGACAACGTTACATATTAATACGGTCACGTACTTATATACGTACGTATACGGAAATACATGTACGTAATGTTACAATATTACAACATTGTGAATATTAACTAATAACGTCGCATAGTTACATATAACTAAAACGCGACAAAATAAAAGGGGGCGTGTATAAATATACATGTACGTATAAATGACTAGCAACGTAAACGATTAATAACGCGACATATTATATAGTCGCTTATATATATAAATAAACATGTATATAACTTATACGAAAAAAAAGAGCAAAAAGGAAAAGGGAGAAAAAAAAAGAGCAAAAAGGAAAAGGGAGCAAAGGCGCTCCCGCTGAGGTTCAAACCCCGTACCTCTCGTATCCTCCTTGAACGCTTTAACCGGTTGAGCTATGCTCGGATTCGATAATAGAAGCTCACGAATTAAAACTAGTAATTCGCCTACTAAGTAACTACAAATAAAAACAGAAGCAAATAAGACTCTGTAGCATCGAATCCTTTCTATCCAGAGCAATACACAACACTAGTACTATGCCGGTTTGGGGTTCAGCCAAAAAAAACAAAAAAAAAAAAAACAGTCAAGGAGACAATGCTTGCATTGAAGTTATACATTCCAAACTTCCACCACCTGACGCCATTGGAATCTACAGGCACTCCCTAATGCCAGCATTAATGTAATCAGCAATTCCAGCCCTCCCCCTTTGCTGTCTGTGGGTATTGTGACTGATCGAACACAAAAAAAACGAGGGAGGAAATACTACCTTACCACTGTCGAATTCAAAAAACACAAGTGGGTTACTTTTGATTTCTGCAAAAGCGCTCCAGTCTCAAACATAAGCATCAGAATCTGCATTCTCTTTAAGCTCCCACGCTTCAGAGCTTACCATTTTCCAAACTCTCACAAAGGCCTCCATTGGAAATATATTCCACTAACAGTCATGTAGATCTCTGCGTTTTAATCTCCTCTTGCTTTGTGCCAGTCGATTCATAGGCATACAAACCGCCTTTTCTCTCCTCTTGCAAGCACCAGTTCCTACACGTACAGAAACTCCCCTCGCCCTCTCTGTTTCCTCCTTCACGCAAGGTGAATGCGAGTGATTTGCATGGTTCTCCTCTTCCCTTCTCCCGTCTGTTCTTTCCTATGCTGGCTCCTGACCGAAAAGCCACTCCTGAAGCAATCCCCCCTTTATGCATCAGTAGGCGTTGCTTGAGCATTATCTGAGTAAAGGTTGTGAAACTCCTCCAGCAACATGCGAGAAGGTATAGCACCTGAAACGAATTTTTCCTTCGTTTCCCTGTTACTTCAGTCATGGTCTTCCCTTCTGGGTCTGTAACAATGACTCCTTAACCTTCCCTTGACATTTCCGTAACAGCAACACTCCTGGTACCGTGTGAAGCCAGTTGCATGCCCTTTCAAAACAAAAGAAAAAAAACTGACATCAACTATCAGTACTTTGGTTTGGACTGCAGCTCAAGGTAAGGCCATAGTAGAGGTTCTGTGCTAATTTCTAAATTTCCCCCGTTGTTGTCTGTAGTGTCTGAGATGATGGTATACCATGACACTTGGTAGACATTTGCCTGTAAGCATTAACTGAAATTAAAAAAAAAAGAAAAACCAGTGCAAACAACCAAGGATGTAAGTCAGTGGCTAATTTATTCAGAGAAGGATGAAACACAACTTAAACTTCAGTTCGTTATTTTCTGCATAGGGAACTTGTAGTTGAATTAGCATGGTTGTGTCGGCTTCCCTCTGAAGTTTATAACTTCGTTAAAACACACGGTCAAGGCCTTGAAGGGAATTAGAAGACAGATCCAGGTATTAATTAAGAAAGGAATATCAGTTTTAAGTTCTAGTTTTGTTTCAGGTGGTTAAATTTTCCAGTTTCAGTAGCAGGATGATACTGTAACACTTGCGAAATTGGTTGGGGTTGTTTAGAGTTAAAACAATGCTGATGCAGGTAATTAGATAGCTAGACAATCGAGGGAGTCAGTTGACATGCTAAAACAGCAGGAAAACACATAGAGAGGTATACCAGTTCCATGCTTCCGAGTTTACAGATTCTTTAATTTCAGAGTTACAACCTTTAGTAGTTATAGCAGATTGGTTTTGGGGTCTGTGTCGAAGTTAAAAGCTGGTAATACACTAACTAGGTGGGCTATCAAGTTGAGGAAAATTTAAGAGCAGATTCAGGAATAAACAGAGAGAAAGAAGAAGGTAAATCAGTTTAGTGTTTCAGTTCAGTTTGACAGTTTCATACTTTCTGTTTCTGTAGTGATACAGTTTCGATATAATGAGTAGTCAGTGACTTAAACAATGTCGTTGTGGGTTTATTCTTAGGAATAAAATCATGTTAGGACCTTAACTAATAAGGTATATAAATTGGGGAAGTAAGTAGACAGATTGGTGACAAGAGAAAAGAGAATAAAGGAATTACATAAGGTTATGGGTTCTGGTTTATTGTGAGTTCAGTTCGTGAGTGTACCAGTGAGGCTAACCAAATTGCCTTGGGCTTTGTTTAGGGTTTAGAAGCTTCATAGGACACTAAAGTAACTGAGTTAGCAACTTGGGAAGAAAGGAAAAACAACCCGTGAACAAAGAACATAAATAAGATAGAGGAAACATCAGCCTAGCGTTTCAGTGTCATAGGTTTTGTTTTCTGTAAAGAATACTCAGAGGTGTTACCCATGGGATCTTGGATCTGTTTAAGTTTAAAACTACTGATAAGATACTTAGCCAAGTGGGAAAGCAAATGGAGGGGAGATTGAGAAACAGAATCGTAACTAACAGAAAGAAAATTAGAGAAGAGTTATCAGTTCCCTTATTTCAGTTTTCTGAAACTTATGTCCCTGTATAACTTTAATTCAGGTGGAATAAGAGTATTTTACTGGCTGCCAAATAACGTGAAGCACTTTAAATACACTTAAGCAGAGGCGAGAAAACTTTGAGGAAGATTAGAAATCAGGTTGTTAAACTGACATAGGAAGAAGAAAGGGATGCACCCACTCGGGTTTTTCCAGATTATCATTAGTATGATTGTTTCTGTGTAACTAGGTACAAAAACTATATTGGTATGTTACTGGGTTAAGCAAGAACTTAAAGATCTTTCTAAAAGACCTAACTAAGAGTGTAAACACTTTGGGGAGGGGGAATAAATACCAAACCAGTGAACAAAACAGAAAGACAAAAAGAAATATACCTTTAACTTCAGTTTCTGAAAGTTTTATGTTTCTGTTATAAATTCAGTGGTTAAGATGTGTGTCTGGGGTTTTGTTTGGATTAGCTCTGAGAGAGTGTAAACCGGGTTAAGATTTTAATTAAGCAAATCGAGAACTTGGAAAAAAAAACTAGAAAAGAAAACGGAAGTAAAACAGAAGAAGAAATAAAACAACATAGTTGTACTCGTTGTTCTGTGTTGTCTGGAGTTTAAAAGGGAAAAAAAAACAAATATACTGAGATGTTTAACTGAATGGCTAAACTGAGTTTGGGAGAAATGGAGGTCAATCGGTGAAACCAGGAAGATAAAAACAGCAGAGGTGTCAAGTTTTAGTTTCAGGTGATGACTGGTTCTGTTTCTGTACAGAAGTTTGAGTGAGGGTTTATTTATGAAGTTCTGAGTCTAACTTGGAAATAAAGCTTTACGGAGTAAGAAACACACAGGAGTAAAATAGAGAGACAGGAAACTAGTTGTTGGGCAAACAGAAAGAAAAGAAAGACAAAACAGAACTAAAACTAGGCCTCAGTTTTATCAATTATGAAATAACTCCTAGTTTCAGATCTGGTGTGAAACTCCTGTTTCAGAGGAACTGCCCATATGCTCCTGAGGTATTGAGGGTCAAAATAGGAGATGAAACCTAGACTAAGCAAGTAACTGCTCACAGTTAAAATGGTAGACAGATTCATAGTGACATAGAATAAAACCACTAGTTTATGATTTTCTGAATTCTGGTTTTCAGCTTTCCAGATATATGTGCGATGGTGTACCCCTGCTCCTTGGGTTAGTCTGAGTTTAGGAACTTAGTTGAAATACTTAATTAAATAAGTGGGAAAGTTGAGTAAACAGAAAACAAGTTTGAAACACAGGCAGTGAACAAACAGAAGGAAATAAGAGCAAGGTTATCAGAATGTGAGAGTTTCTGTTTTAAGGTTTCTGAAATCTGGTGCTTTCTGTATATCCACCTCCCAGGAGTATAGCCAAGGCTGTTGGAGTTATTTTTGAGTTAAACTCATGCTAGAACACTTAACTAAAGAGGTGGGCACTTGGGGAGAGTTCTGAAGAACAAATGCGTAACTGAACAGAAAAGAAAGAAAGATAGAAAAGAAAATACCCACCTGGTGATCCAGTTTTCTGTTGCTGTGTAACAGCTTTCCTGAGGCATTAGAAGTGTTATGGTGTCTTAGGTATGACCAAGGAGTATTACTAAAGAGATAAACTAGGTTGGCAAACTCATTTGGGAATTTAGGAAGCAATTAACTACCGACACAAAGGAGAGAGTAGAGGAGTATTGCACTATTTTCGGTTTCTCCAACAGTTGTTGTTCTGTATGATTAAGTACAGAGGTTAGTGAGTGCTTTGCTGATTTAATCTTGAGTTTAAAACCTTGGTAATACCCATATCTAGTGGGGTAAAAACCGTGGGCAAGTCTTAAACCTCAGCTGAGTCAACTAGAAACAAGAAACACAAGGAAACATGGGTTGGATTGTCTCGGTTTCCAAGTAACATTGCTGTCCTGTATAGCTAGATTACAGAAACATTAGGAGTGAGAGGTTAGGTTATCGATGAACCCAAAACAGACCAAATCCACCTGATTGTGTGTGAAGAAATGTTGGGGCAAAATAAACATGGTTTGATATACTAAAGGAGAGGTTAAGTAAGAATAAACACTAAGCTTATGTTGCGGTTTTATAAACTTGAGATTTCTGTATAAGTGGGTTTTAGGGGTATTCTATAATCTATATTATCATTAGACAAGGGTTAAAATATTACTCACTTAATTATCTGAGGAAAGAATACCCATTAGATAAGTCATATCTATGTTATACAAACTTGCTACATGATTACCCCTTGAAACGCCCTAAAACATTAACAAAAAAAAAGGGGCTTAGCTAACATGTAACTAAAGATGTGAATATCCTAGGAGTAAGTTGAGCCTAGGATTAATGCATGTGAAGTTCTAAGAGTCAATATGAACTAGGCATGTGACAACATACCTAGGGAATGACATACGATATAAAGTGGCGTCACATAAAATAACAAACTGACACATTGTTTGTAATTAACGCTAGGGCCGTAGCGAACTCCGACCAGGACTCCGTGTGTGAGACTACTTGCTTCTGATCCAAGTATGGACATGTGTGGTTCGTATGTTGCCGTGTTACACGGCTTGTGTGCTGTGTGCCTTGTGTGTGAAAATGACATAAGATCAAAGCATGTAATTGGATTGCTTGTTTATCATGTTGTATGATTTCTATATCATTGTTGTATATATCATTGCGCGCACACAGTAGTTTAGTCCCTTTCTCGTTTATGGAACTCGAGATGAACCACAACGAACTATGAAAACAAAGAAAAACTCTATAAGGGGAACTCTCTCTAAACCATTGAGGACTACCATGACACCCACTATGGTGTCTATTCATTAATGTTAATGAAGAGCGAGTCTCCTTTTGGTGAGACATGACGAACCACGTAGACAAAACAAAAGAACTATACAAAGGGACAAATCCTCTCTAACTTTAGAGGACCGCTAATGACACCCACTATGGTGTCGAGATTATAATGATAATGAAACGAAAAGTACCAATTGTGAAACATGAGAACAACCCGGGAAGACAACAGCTCGGGCCGCGCGGTATGGATGATCGGGAGTTGGTATCTGCATCAGATCCTTCGACCGTCTATGATGGAATATATTTTGGTGAAGCACATCCCGGAGTCCAGAGGTGACTTCCGCTTCCTTGACCCTGGGTGTCGGGAATGGGGGAGTGACAAGTTGGTGAAGCACATCCCGGAGTCAGAGGTGACTTCCGCTTCCTTGACCCTGGGTGTCGGGAATGGGGGAGTGACAGATTGGTGAAGCTTATCCTGGAGTCTAGAGGTGACTACCGCTTTCTCGACCCTGGGTGTCGGGAATGGGGGACTAGCTATGGAGGAGACGTCCTCCAACGTGCGGTGATAAAAGAATTCACAAATAATCCTTAAAGAAACAAGGAACGAATAGCACCTACATAATAAAAGCTCGGGATCTAATCTATATCCCCTGACTTGGTGCCAGAGAATAGAGGAAAACTTGTGTAATGAGACCAAGCAAACAAGAGAAAGTCACAAATGTGATCCTTTAAGAAAACAAGGAATGAATAGCACCTACATAATAAAGTCTCGGGATCCAACCTATATCCCCTGACTCGATGCAAGAAAAGAAAGGAAAACATGTGTAATGAAAACAAGAAAACAATACGTAATCTTTGGAATGATCCCATAGTGAGGATCGACGGTATAATATACCTACGCACACATTGTGTTATGTACTTGATTGTTGTTGCTACATTAGCAGATTATTGTGCTAAGTTACGTGCTTGCAAGTTGTGCTTGGTTGCTTATTGACATTGCTATGCTGCTTGCGAGTTGTGCTTGGTTGGTTACTGATATTGCTATGCTACCGATGGGTGTGTATGATATTATGATGTGCTGATGTGTGCTTTACTGCTTTAATATAGCATGTAAAATGACTTAATAATATTCGACCAAGTAGTCGTGTGGCCCGGTAACATGCGGGCTTCACACGTTCATACTCGGCATAGTTTGCTGAGTCCTTTATTTTACAGGTGATCATCCGGAACGTGACGGAGTGTAGGAGAAGGACTACCATGGGGGTAGTCCACATGGCAAGACTTTGAGTAGTATGCTTCCTTATGTAAGGGTTATGTTGTTTAAGTTAGTATCTAAACTGTAGATGCTCGGTACTTGGGTTGTACTTTATATTGTATTTGGATTTCGTTAAGGTTGGACTTCCAGTCATTCAGACCGTAACTTGGTGTTAGTAATGTGGTCTGTCAACCACGTGGGTGGTTGGCGTCTGTAGCACCCGAATAGAGTAGGAACCGCTGCGTAGACGTCTCATGTTACCGTTAGGTTCGGCGTTTAATTATTGATTGTTAATCGGGGGTGTTACAACTTAAGCCACTCTTTATTTGTTTTTTTTTTTAATTTGGTCCGACCAACCCACCGACCGACCCAACCAACTGGGTCGGTCCATTCCAGAAACTTTTCCCTCTTTTAAAATTTACCCGACCGACCCAACACTATTCCGACCGACCCATAGCCCTCTGGGTCGGTCCATTCCAGAACCTTATTTGTCCTTCGTTTTTAGCCCGACCGACCCACCGACCGACCCAACCCCTTGGGTCCGTCGATTCCAGAAACTCTTACGGCTGGTTTAACAGAGACGACCGACCCAGCCAGGGTCGGTCCCCTGGGTCAGTCGACAACAGAACATGTCTAAAACTTGTCAAATCTTCTCCAAACTTTTCCTCAACCCTCCTAATATGTTCCAACACCATTTGTCACTTCAACCACACCTTTAGCCATGCACTAAACTCCTTAAATCATTCATCAAAATCCACTTTAGCTTTTACACTTTTTCTTGCAAAAATACTAACACGTGATGTTTTTCACTAAGTTTCTAAGTGGTGTTTCATACCTATAATAGCCACTATCCCAAAATGCTTTCTCACCACTATAACATCATCTCCCAAGCATCTTATCTTACTAACCAAAACTCCTTGAATCTCTCCACATGTTTATACCTCCTCCTTAAAACACATTATTTCCTCATTGTTTACCAAAGTTTGCAAGTCTTAACACAATCCCAAAATGACCTTGGTGTATTCCAAAACACTCATTTGATTTCTAAATCCCCCAAGATAATGCCTAAATCCTTTTAGCACTCTAGAACACCTTAATACATGTTTTCTTCTCTAGTAAAACACTTATTCATTCCTAACACTTCCTAGTTCACCAAAACTCATTTAAAACACTTAGAACATCTTGTACATTATCCAAATTTTGACATGGGTTCTACTAGCACATTGTTACACCAAAACACATTGTTTTCACCATTAAACATCAAGGAACACTTAAATCCTTCAAGAACACTCCCACACACAAAACTTCACCCAAAACACACTACATCACAATATAGTGCATAATTTAAATTGCTTGGCACTTAGGCCCTTAAATGACATGGCTCTTAGGCCCTTAATTGCATAAACCATAAACACTGAATTTCCACATGTATATATTGCCTTTGACCTGCAAATACACTCAACATCACATATGTCCTTAATAATCTCCTTATGAGTATTTTACTAGCTCATTTGCCATTGGCTCCTTAGGTAGTTTTAATAAGCAATATAAGCTCATTTCTCCTAAGACATTAAACTACATTAAGTTAGCACATTTACCTCTTTTCTTTCACAACTTCCTCACTTGTCTTTCCTTGCTCTTTCTTGATTAAAATCGGCAAGGACTTTTGATAGCTTGTCAACTTTCTAACCAATATACAAGCAAGGTAATGATCATTCAAGCTTCATGCTTAAACCCATTAATAAACCCTAAGTTATATATTGTCTTAAAACACTTAAGTGATTGTTTTACCTTGGAAATGGAAGGGAGTTTGAATAAGTAGCAAGAGAGGACTCCACCTAGCCCTTTGAAGATGAGAATGAAGCTAAACCAAAACAAGAGAAGACACCATTACAAGGTGCATTTTCGGTCAACACCAAAAGTGAAGGGAATGAAGTTTTTCTTGGCTTTTCCTTACCTTGAAGCAAAGGTGATCAACAAGGCATAAAAAATATAAGCTCAAGCTCCTTCCATGGAGGTTCTCCTTGGCACCAAAATGGTGGATTTGGAATTTTAAGAAGACAAGGTTGAAGAGCTTGATGAGACATGAAGAATGGTGGTCTTGGAATTCGATTTGGTAAATGGAGCTAGGAGATATAAGAGATTGAAGATGGAGAATGGTGTGAGTGTTGTAGCTAAACCAGTGGAGAAGGGAGAAGAGAGGTTGGAGACGGTGGGGAAGCAAAAGAGAATGAAGAGAATGAGAAGAAAAGGTAAGTTATTAGATATTTAAGTTAAAGTAAATAGTAACTTTACTTTATTACTTTCCTTGTTTATTTAGTTAACCAAGTGTGGTGAGTCACACTTAGAAAACCGGCCCCCCTTAGTCAAATGGGGTGATTCCTGGTCTCTGTTGACCATATAATTAACTTACATGGACTTATGTTATAAACTAGCACATTTTAGTTACTATTCACAAATCAAGGCACATAATTGTGAAATTTTTGATTTCCCATTGATTTAGACTTCCTAATGTGATACTAAGTAGTACACATGTTAGTTAAAGAGTAATGATGGACATTTATCCATTCAAAACCCATTTACAAGACAATTTTTCAAAAATGTGCTTTAAGACTCCTTAAAGCACATTTTGTGTTTTAACTTGTTTTCAAGCTTGGTTTCTTTGGTAATTGGTTTAATATGTCAAATTAACATATAAATAAGGTCTTTGTAAGCTTATTAGGTCTTAACCAAGATTATCCCAAGCTTAGAGCACATTTTCGCCCATATTGTCTTTAAGGTATTTAATTGTGTTTACTATGGTTTAAATTGTTCACTAATGTTTCTAAGTCACCTTTTAGCCTTAATATACCATAGTTTAATGGTTTAAACAACATACAAAGGTTTGGGGTATTTCATTCTTGGTGTTGAAAATTGTCATCATCGGGCTAGATAGGATCATAAATAACAAGTAATGAAATATGATCGATGAAATCATTATACTCCATATAATTCTCCATCATCCGGCGAACAGATGTATCATTTTGGACATGCATAAAAATCCACTCGTAGTTGCCCTCCAGCCCCAAATACACCATTGTTGTTATGTTTATTATGTCGAGGAGGGATTGTAGAGCACGAACTACTCATCGTTGTAGATCGCGGAGATTACTAGGATATGGCATAGTTACTTCTACGCGTCTGTGCCCCATCATTCTATCAAATTGTGCTCCATGACGACCGAAAGTAGCTACATAATTAACGTGCAAACTGAAAGGAAACTCCATTTGATTTTGAGAGAAAAATGTGGCGTAAGATATTAAGAATTCACGCAAGATGTAAGTATAAAGATTTTGAGAGCAGAAGGTAAGGAATGAGTATGTTGGGAGACCAATACCCCCTTTTATAATACTAGAGTAACGGTCACTGACACGTTCAAAGGCTAGTGCGAAAAGTAAGGTTGAAACAATAACATGGAGCAGGCGATGTCTGTTTCTGGCACAAAAGTTAGATACTAATTATTACTTTTTTGGGGTGCTTGCTTAAGGCACGACCTGACAACGCAGGAGCTACATAATATAGTGACGTTCAAATGTAAACATACAGTAAGAGGTACACGTACCAGGTCACTGTTCACGTACAATATGACTGTATCCGGTACAAAATGAATTAAAAGTTACCGTTGGTAATTACTTGACAAGAAGAGGTACACGTACCAGGTCACTGTTCACGTACAATGGGACTGCATCCAGTACAAAGTGAATTAAAAGTTACCGTTGGTAATTACTTTTGCCAGGAAGAGGTACACGTACCAAGTCACTGTTCATGTACAATGGGACTGCATCCAGTACAAAGTGAATTAAAAGTTACCGTTTGTAATTACTTTTGACAGGAAGAGGTACATGTACCAGGTCACTGTTCACGTACAATGGGACTGCATCCGGTACAAAGTGAATTAAAAGTAACCATTGGTAATTACTTTTGCCAGGAAGAGGTACACGTACCAGGTCACTGTTCACATACAATGGGACTGCATCCAGTACAAAGTGAATTAAAAGTTACCATTGGTAATTACTTTTGCCAGGAGGTACGCATACCAGATCACTATTCACATACAATAGGGCTGCATCCAGTACAAAGTGAATTAAAAGTTATCGTTGGTAATTACTTTTGCCAGGAAGAGGTACACGTACCAGGTCACTGTTCACGTACAATAGGACTGCATCCGGTACTAAGTGAATTAAAAGTTACCGTTGGTAATTACTTTTGCCAGGGAGAGGTACACGTACCAGGTCACTGTTCATGTACAATAGGACTGCATCCGGTACAAAGTGAATTAAAAGTTACCGTTGGTAATTACTTTTGCCAGGAAGAGGTACACGTACCAGGTCACTGTTCACGTACAATAGGACTGCATCCGATACTAAGTGAATTAAAAGTAAGCGTTGGTAATTACTTTTGCCAGGAAGAGGTACACGTACCAGGTCACTGTTCACGTACAATGGGACTGCATCCAGTACAAAGTGAATTAAAAGTTACCGTTGGTAATTACTTTTAACAGAAAGAGGTACACATACCAGGTCACTGTTCATGTACAATGGGATTGCATCCAGTACAAAGTGAATTAAAAGTTACCGTTTGTAATTACTTTTGACAGGAAGAGGTACATGTACCAGGTCACTGTTCACGTACAATGGGACTGCATCCGGTACAAAGTGAATTAAAAGTAACCGTTGGTAATTACTTTTGCCAGGAAGAGGTACACGTACCAAGTCACTGTTCACATACAATGGGACTGCATCCAGTACAAAATGAATTAAAAGTTACCATTGGTAATTACTTTTGCCAGGAAGAGGTACGCATACCAGGTCACTATTCACATACAATGGGGCTGCATCTAGTACAAAGTGAAGTAAAAGTTACCGTTGGTAATTACTTTTGCCAGGAAGAGGTACACGTACCAGGTCACTGTTCACGTACAATAGGACTGCATCCGGTACTAAGTGAATTAAAAGTTACCGTTGGTAATTACTTTTGCCAGGGAGAGGTACACGTACCAGGTCACTGTTCATGTACAATAGGACTGCATCCGGTACAAAGTGAATTAAAAGTTACCGTTGGTAATTACTTTTGCCAGGAAGAGGTACACGTACCAGGTCACTGTTCACGTACAATAGGACTGCATCCGGTACTAAGTGAATTAAAAGTTACCGTGGGTAATTACTTTTGCCAGGGAGAGGTACACGTACCAGGTCACTGTTCACGTACAATAGGACTGCATCCGGTACAAAGTGAATTAAAAGTTACCGTGGGTAATTACTTTTGCCAGGAAGAGGTACACGTACCAGGTCACTGTTCACGTACAATAGGACTGCATCCGATACTAAGTGAATTAAAAGTAACCGTTGGTAATTACTTTTGCCAGGAAGAGGTACACGTACCAGGTCACTGTTCACGTACAATGGGACTGCATCCAGTACAAAGTGAATTAAAAGTTACCGTTGGTAATTACTTTTGCTAGAAAGAGGTACACGTACCAGGTCACTGTTCACGTACAATGGGACTGCATCCAGTACAAAGTGAAATAAAAGTTACCGTTGGTAATTACTTTTGCCAGGAAGAGGTACACATACCAGGTCGCTGTTCATGTACAATAGGACTGCATCCAGTACATATGGTACATGTACCAGGTTACAGTTTTTGAACTTTTAACCTTGTGATTAGTTCATGACCAACCTCTATATAAGGGATGCCTCCTCCATTTCATCTTCACACACTCGCTCTCCATATTCTCAAATCTCTCTATCTCCTGACTCTCTTCCAAAAAATACATGGTTTCTGGTATACCCTGAGCTGGAAGAATCATGAATCAACAGTTGTTATGCTATCCTACAAGGAGGCAGAACAAAACAAATGACGTGATATTGCTTCTGAGGTAGCACAATTAGTCGACCCGGCTCTGATGGCCAGATGTTACAATCAAATCCAGAACTTCCTTCATCCAGATATGGTATGCCAATTAGGAGAACCATTATGATAGTTTGGGATTGGCAGACCTACCGGGACCTCAAGACCAAAACGACGGGAACTTTCATCTTGGGAGCGTAACTGACCAAGGGCGAGCCAGTCTGAAGGAGCACCATCAAATAGAAGATCACTTAATAGAGGATCATCAAATCCGAATCGATTCACGCCCATAAACAACTTCCCATACTACCAGTATTTCCCATCCAACCTATATCAATATATCGCTGGGTATATTGATGTTCGTGGAGATGGTAATTGGGTTAAGGGTGATTGCTGATTACCTGTATTCAAACGAAGAGAGGTGGAAAGATGTCCGTAAAGGATTGTACCATCACATGAAGAATACAGAAATTGTGAGGCGTGTATACAAGGACATATTCAATGAAGCACCGTACAACGAAATGTTAAGAACGCTTCATTGGAATGGGGATGGGGCAACACCTCCAGAGAAATGGATGACCACAGAAATGGGAACAATGATCGTGACAAAGTACACTTCGATAGTAGTTTTCTACTCTACTATATGGGGGGTATGGCAAGTGTTACATACCTTCCAATCGAAAATTATACCAATCGTGTTAGACCAAGAGGAGAGATCCACATAGGAGTTTGCCCCCAGGGTCATTTCGTAAGGTTTATTATAGAGATCCAAACACTATTGGACCTTTGATTCTTCACATACAATATAGGTTAGATAGATGGAACAACGTTGTAACTTAGTTTTTCTTTAACTTAGTTGTTGTAACTTAGTTTTTCTTTAACTTCGTTGTTGTAACTTAGTTTTTTCTTTAACTTCGTTGTTGTAACTTAGTTTTTCTTTAACTTAGCTGTTGTGACTTAGTTTTTCTTTAACTTAGTTGTTTTAATCATTTTGATTGAAATTTGGTCATTCAATTCTCTTTTATTTCAAAAAAAGGTGTATCCCCGCAACATTCCAACTTTATTCAACTAAGTTTGGTGAAAAAAAAAATTGTACTGCAAATAGTAAATTTTTGCTATTTCCAGTACAAATTAATTTTAAATCATATTAATAGTGTAAACACATAAAAATATAATCCAACACTTAAAAAAAAAAAGATTCCAGTATTGATTACAACAAAAAAGTAACTAGCAAAATTCGCTACTAATCAACTACAAACTTCTTGGGTTAAATTACTTTCAGATATCATTTTTTGAAAAGAAAAAAAACACAGGGACACATCATTACATGTTTGCAATGTCAATATGATTTAAAAAAATTTTGTACAGCAGTTATTAGTAATTTTGTACTATGAATAGCAACCCCCAAATAAATATACTTATTACATCAATCTTAGAGTCTTTACTCACCAAAAACTTATAGAGTAGTTGAAGAAAAATCTATATATATATGTAAAATTTAAGATATAGTTTACATTGTAATATTTAAGTTATATTAGTGGTTTATTTCTTTAACAAATTACTCCTATTAAACAGTGAAATAGGAAAAAAGTTTAAAAAAATTGTATAATGGAGTATGTTAATGTGTTTCTCCTTAAACTTGATTTTACCCCCAACAACTTAGAGTTGTGGTAGAAAAATATGCTTAGTATTTTTCACTATTTACATGAAAATAGTAACACATCCACACACACTTTATTGGAAAAGTAACACTTTTGTTGGATAATAATCTGAACGCCTAAACTCTTGTATTTAAAAATAATTGATGCAAAATGGAGGGGTTGGTTATTAGGAAATAAGACAATTTGGTATTAAAATTTGCTTGACCAAATTAATTATTTAGATTTCATTAAATTTAAATACCAATTTAGAGTGATAATTACCTTTAAACATGATTGAACTCCGACTCTATGGCTGATCATTCAGGGGTAGGTCACCGGGCCACATAACTCTTGACCAGCTTTATTCGGGTCACAATAATGTTTTTGGGGTCAAAATTATTTGTGATTTGTGTAGATTGATGATGAAAATAAGGAATGTTTCTAGGCTTTCGATATAGAATCCAAATACTATTTGATTTTTATATTATTTTTTAATTCTCATTCTCTAAAAGATAGTGGCAACTAGAAACCATTAATGCTAGCATGTCTTCGAACTCAGCGGGCCATTTCATTTTGTCGCATACCAATAGCACTCATGCACTAACGTTTTTTTACGTGTCGAACTATTGGTTTTGAGTTATGCTCAAAGCGGGAACATTGAAACTCAATGCTATGATGAACTAAAAGAATATATAAGGTTGATATTTGAGCAATTGTATAATTTAGTAGCATACTGTGAAATTTTATAAATATCTTTGCTATTTTGAGTAATATGCTTTATTAAGCTGAATGTAATTGAAACAGTTAAAGTGTTACAAGGTTCAAGGACAATTGAAAAAGAAAATGCACAATGGGAACAATAAAAAAACCCTAAAAAGCAGACATGAGAGCCACTTAAAATAAAAACATAGAAACTAAAAATCTGCTAATGGATAAAAAAATATTTTACATTGTACTTGGGACCAAGGTTATTGAGTTATTTTTAATATATTTTTACATGATTCAAAGAGTTTATACAACCTAGATTTAATCATTTTCATATATAACCAACTCTTATTTATTTTTAGTCTTGTCACATTATCTACCTCGTTATGAAATATAAATTTGGTTTAGTGGTAATATATAAAAATTCCTAATTCACATCATATGCGGTCATAGCCAATATACCATATTCATTTCCATATAATGTAAAATTAGTAAGGAAAATATTGAAGTATGTTCACCTCGAAATAATATGTCATCTGGTTATACAATTAGTAAACATGAACTTATGAGCCATACTTTTACACTTGTAGTGGTTTGGCCACTGAAATCTCATATAACAATATACAAGGTTTTATATTTGTATTATAAGATCCATTAAAGATGGTATCCTACAACAATTCTTTTGAATGAGAATAACCTAAAACAATGTATCACAAATCCTCATGTTTGACCTAAACTTACCTGTTTTACCTTAATTCACTCTTATGACTCGAATTGTCAATATGTTGTGCAAAATATAAATGAATATATTATGCTAACTAATGGGCAGTGAACTCAGTCGTTGTAGTCCACTAAGGTCGTATCCACAGGTGCTTCACAACTATCCAACTCATTACAAATTTAGTAAATGTGCATAAATATATACCAAAGTTTATAAATGTAAATTGTTTATGTTTTTTTAAGAATCTGGTTGATAAATGAAAAAAAAGAAAAATAATAAAACTACACTAACTATTTGGATAGATGTACCTGGGATGGATATATACACCTTTCACCCTTTTATTACCAATTGTTGATTCTTGAACTTGCAGTTAAACAACTGGAACATTTAATAACTAGCAGTCAAACTATGGCCTACTGTTCCTAACCAGTTTAGTCGGAACCCAGATGCTAGTCCAAGCACCCAATTCAATTGATACCACTAAGTGCAAGTTTTCCTAAGTTACAATGCAATCTATCTCAGCATCCTGTAATAAATAATATTGATTTAGTCCCCCAACGGTATAGATCATTACTTTGAGAAACTCATTTCCCCACCAATGCTAAACTAATTAGTGACATTAAACCAACCAATTTAACACATTGACATTAAATTGAGCAAACCCTAAGTAAATCCTCAGTTTCCATGTAGTCAAGCTTAAAGGCCCTAAAGACTCAATAATCATCTTTCATAAAGCACAACAAAACAAGCTCAAGATTGATCAATGAAGTTTTAGGGATTTTGGGGCAAAATTCTCATTCCTAGGTACAAGAAGGTTATTCCTCTATTAGTAGGGCTGCCCAAAAAATTCTGAAACCACGGTATCCGACTGAAACCGAAGTGGATCGTACCTATTTTCAGGTTAAACCGAACCGTGTAAATTGACCAATTTCGGTTTTGATAACGGTATTGAATTTTCCACAATGGTTAACCGATTATATGAACAATTAAAACTTCAAATATTAATGTTCACCTTATATAATAATTAATGTTAACTATTGAGGAAATATACATATTATTATATGTTTTGTCACATATGTTTGATTTGTCACTCATGATTTAGGTGAAAGATCAATGATGTACTATAATATTAATGGTATTGCTCACATCAATAAAAAATATATAGGGCTATAAGGTTAACCGATAAACCTAACCGAACTAAAGGTTAACCGGTCTAAACGGAATAATCATGGAAATTGAATTTTAGAAAACTGAATTAAACTCGGTTAACCGATCTAAATAGAATGGTAACGGAATTGAATATTAAAAAATGAATACCCGGTTAACAAAATGCGGTTAACCAAATAAGGCGGTTAACATACCTTGGGGCCTGGGTAGCCCTATCTTAGAGCACAAATAAGAGATGGCGAAGAAGAAATAGCCATGAGAGGTTGAAGAAGGGCTTTAGTGGCAATTTTCCACTAGCCGATAAATAAAAAACTAGGGGTGGAGCTAGGTGGGGTCATATGGGGTCACGTGACCCCATATTTTTTGAAGAATTTGAAGATTTCTGTATGTAGAGTAACTAGAATTATTATATATAGTATAAATGATCTCATATGTCATAAAGTTGTTAATGGTGTAGTGGTAAGGAATGCTAGTACTCCCTCCGTCCTGAATTGACCGTCCTGTTTACTATTTGGACATGTTTTTGACTTCAATTTTAACATATAGATAAATTAATTTTAAAATTTAAGTTTTGCATATGAATCCTTACATAATAAACTATATGTTACAAAATTAGTTTTATAAATTATTTTATCTTATATGCTTAATATAAGTAGAAAACGTGCCATAAAGCAAACAGGACGGTCAATTCAGGACGGAGGGAGTATTAAGTGAGTTGTTCTAGGTTCAAATCCAATTATGACCATATGTTTTTTTTCTTCAACAATAGTGATATATATTTATATCCTGGACATGTTATAGTTTCAAAATTATTTTATATCCAGTTTTCAATTTCATCATTAGAGCCATACAAAACATCATCACATCCGCATAATTGTAATAAATGTCAAAATCTTCCTTCATGGTGTCAAATTGAAGGCCAGTATTTTTTTAAAGCTCAATGGTACCCTACCAAATTACTATTATGAACAAGCATCATATCTCGAAGAAAATTCACTACAGTCTTTATCCATCTGAATACCCTACAAGCATTACCAACCAATTTGTAATGTATAGAGTCTCAACAACATAAAAAATAGACAATCATAGTCAATGTATGATAAAATTTAATAGTCTCCCTATTTCAAAATGCAAGTCATTACAAACTAGAAATTTGACCTACTAAAAACTAAGAATTAAACCTTGGAAAACTAGTAAATCAAAAGCCTACAGGTTGTAGAAAATCCTAGTCGTAGTAGTAATGTAATTAAGTAACCAGGTATCGAACCAGGGAACTTGGTAAATAAAGTTTTATCTAGAAATAAGGAAATTGAGGGTTGTTTGTTGTTTTGTAAATTAAACTCGTGAGAAAACAGGTAAATGACAAGCAAATAAAAGTGATTAAATTAAGGGGAAATTACATTGCCCGCCCATGAGGTATTGAGGAATTACTATGCCCACCCATTTGCTTTAGAAAATTACAACACTTGCCATTGAGATATTAAGAAATTATAAAGCCCACCCATAAGTTTAGAAAATTACAATGCCCAACCATGTGCTTATCAAAATGAGATGAAATCAAAGATCCAAGTCTTATTGATTAATTAATCAATTCAACTATGTAAATAATAAAAAAACCCAAATTTACACTGTGCAACGTTAGAGTGATGAAATATAGAAAAACATACAAATTTACGAGGAATCGCATAGATGTTCACCTTATTTAAAAAAAATCTTATATTATCATTTTCATCAAACTGCCGGCATTCGACCCTTTTATATAGTCTCGACACCTTAATATGCAAAGTAATGATTACGTTAAGAAACAACTTAGATAACGGTAAAAAATGGGCGTGGTTACGCTAAAGGCAACTAAATTGCCTTTCCATAAGGCATTAATGTCAGCCATAAGGAGAAAAATGTTAGCCATTTTTGTAGGATAATATTGGCTATATATATGAAATTGATAGCACCAGATAACTAATAATAATATTTAAGGAAGTTGTAATTTGCAGTTACAAAAACTAAATGCACTCATAGGCTGTTGGAGACAGAATACAAGCTATAAGCTCAGTAGCCAGCCTCAAAAACGATTTTTTAAAGATTACTCTAACCAACATTACCCAAACCACAAACCATAAAATCACTATATGATCAGTTAAAAAATACCGAAAACCTTTTTAGGGTTTGTAATACAAGAATTTTTAAGGAAGCATTGTAGACCCTAAACCATAAACCCTTTATATAGCAATGAATATTAACGATACAACCGTGGCCAATATTTTATTTAGCTATGACATACATCTTTATGTATACATGACTTACATATCTTCTGTCTATGGTAACAATTTTTTGTATATAAAAGCTTAAACTAATAAATAAAAGATTGTTAGTCGTACATACCGAACATGTTAGTCAGCATAGATCTTAATACCACCATATGAAAGCTAAAACAATGAAAACCTATTTTAGGGTTTGTAGTGAAGGGTTTAAGGTCGTTACCACAAACCTTTAAATGTGTCGAGTCAATGATGACATTATAAATATAAAACGAGTTAAAAAAGGATTCTCCTACACCATACACCCTAAAAACCACCATAGGAAAGTTTTGTTCATAAACGTTAAGATTCACTTAAATTTATTACTAACAATTATTTATATATTAAGATAGTTTTTTATATGATGGTTTTATTTATATTAATCATGACTAATATTATGTATACCCATGGTATATAATTTTATATCGATGACGTATATTGTTACCTTTATATAAAGGCTTATATTGGTCATTGAATCCACTTTGATTTATTTGAATGATTGTGATTAGAACACTCATTAATTCCAAATAGATTACTCTAACCCCCGAAAACACCCCAAAACCCACCTAGGAAAGCTAAAAACGTCGAAGACATTTTTAGGGTTTTAGTGGCGGGTTTAGGGTCTAACGACCCTAAACCGCTATCACAAACCCTAAAACATATCGATTTAGTTGCTATAATATAAGTACAAACAAATTCCAAATAGATTACCCTACCCCCCAAACCCACACCCAAAACCCCATAGGAAGCTAAAATGTCGAAGACATTTTAGGTTTGTAGTGGCGGGTTTAGGGTCTAATGACTCTAAACCCGCTATCACAAACCCTAAAAACCTGTCAAGTTAGTGCTACAAATACCATATAAAGTATAGAACATTCCAAATAGATTACCCTACCCAACCCACCCTAGGAAAGTTAAAAATGTCGAATTCACCACTTATTACTTAATGATTCATAATATCAATTTTAATGATTCATAATACAAAATTAATGAATCATATTATCAATTTATGTATCATTGTATAGATGTAAAAGTTATCAAAATATATCCATGACTGGTCTTGTTTTGAAGAGCTTAAATTTAGGTGAATAATGATATAATTTTTTTTATTTTAGATTTATATATTAAAAGTTATAATAATTTAAAAAAGAATAATAAAAAAATCGAAACCAAATGAGCCACCCTCCTCTCTTGGATTAACTGTATCAGCCAATTAAAATTAAACCTTTATGTAACGGGTTTTGTTTTGCCTTTATAGAAACTGTATGAGAGGGGTGGCCAGTGGGGACGGTGAATGGTGGTTTCAAAAGTGGAATGTTGGTGGGACCGGTTTGGTAGGGGAAGAGTAGAAGAGAGGAGTGAACTACACAGCGATTGCATGCATGCTATTGCTATAGATTGAGTGGTGTGAGGGAGCAGCGATGTTTCAAGATCATCTTAAGTTCTCCTAATTAATTATGATCATCACCATTTGACATAGAATCGGGTCTTACACTAGCTAGCTAACTCAGTTGACATGAGGATGTTCTCAGCAGGGGCGGACCAAGGGGGTTCCGGCGGGGTCCCGGACCCTATAGCTTTTCTGACAATATTTTTTAAAGTATAGTTTTAACATAAAATTGAGTAAAATTAAAAGTTGATAATAATTTAGTATAGAAATATGTTGATTATATAAGGTTGTAATGTTTAATAAATTTATAATCACACATTTATATTTAATATATGTTACTGTCGAAAAAAAATTTAGACCCCATGAAATTTAACTTCTGAGTCCGCCACTGGTTCTCAGCTCCTAGGAATTTAAGGCGTTTTATATTATAAGTACGTGTTCGGTGTTCCCCTCCCTCAATCTTTTTGTATTTCCTGTGTTTCACTAGCTAGTTGTAAACAGTCATATACATTTATAGACCTGATTGCAGTAAATACAGTAGCATCAACAACATAGTACGTACATTACATGGTAGGTTTACATTTCATTATGATTCAAAACAGACGTGCGCCCAATCGCTACACCCAAACACCAACACCATGACACACTGCTGCTTACAATCCCCAACAGCAGCAGAAAACACAGAACACAACAATACAATAACAAAATTTATTTGACTTCCCTCTCAACAATTTTTAAAAAACTCATCAACTCAAGCAATCTACATATATTAATAATTAAGAAGAAACTTAAGAGAGGGAAGCAGGTTTTATTATATCTGTGCCCAGAACCTAGTACCCATGAGGGTGATCTCTCGCTCCACATAAATCTGGTACTGCTCCTCATCACCAGGCTTGAAAACTAGCGTAACTATATCCCCTTTCTGGATATTCTTATGGCGAACCAAACCCATCCATTCTCCTGTTACCACTGGTTTCAGGTACCTTCCAGCTCGCCTCACAGAGCACCGGAAGCTCCACCGTAACCCTCTTTGTCGACCGCCAGGAAGTTCACTTGGTGGCCACCGCCAAAGTCGGGAAGATGGACTAAGCTTCTGGTTGAAATATTCAGCTTGTAAGCCTTGTCGGATGCACTCACTACCTTACGGAAAACTATGTACATCATCTGTTGATCACCCATAACAAATATGAATGAAATTGACAAATAATTCAAGTGACCGGAGGTTGTGTCTACGTAGAACTTGCACCTCAAGTACTACTACGTCCAACCTTTTAAATTCAGTAGAATGGTCATTCGCACAAATTATATATATAAAAAAAAATTATCGCCCACAAAATTGAAAAGCTAAGGACCAGAGGCAACGTCACCAGCGCAAGCAAAAGCAAACTCTAAAAGCAAATTGAAAAGAAAACGACTCTAAAAGCGCAATGTCAAAATGAAAACGACTCTAAAAGCGCAATGTTAAAATGAAAACGACTCTAAAAGCGCAATGTCAAAATGAAAACGACTCTACAAGCGCAAATTGAAAAGAAAACGACCCATAAGTGTTTATTCCTAAGTTACCCTGTTATATTCTCATATTCACTAGTCTATGTCCCCTAGTATATATGTAAACATATATTCTCATTATCAATATACAATGAGTCTATTACCAAAGCCAGGAGGCAGGAGCAGTACACGAGTAAACTTTACTTTTCATTTGATGAAGTAATTCGAGTCCACAATCACTACGACCAGATGGTGACGGTAAGCAATTTCTTACGTCATTTAACAGATAAATTTAGAACGCTGACGCTTTATTTTTAAATATTAAAATGCTGAACGATATAAAAAATAGCATAATACTAGATTGTGAGAATATATAATATATATATATATATATATATGGTCGGTCAGGATCCTAATGAACTTTTACTTTCATTTTCACTCGTGTTAACTAGTATAATATAACGATCCAGTTATCTTTAAAAAAAATCGTAACAGACCGAAATTAATACGACGGAAACGACTAAAGTTGATGACATTCAGTCGAATTGATTACATTAACCAAAAATCGATCAAATACCCGCTGCTCGCGCGGCCTGTTCTCCCTCACATCACACCCAGACTGATAGAGACAACTTGATGATCGATCTCAATCCATTAATGTGATGGACCAATGATAACACACCTACACCAACAATCTCTCTCCGTAAGATTTTTGAGAAGAAATTAGTGGAAACTGATATCACAAACGGAATAGCTCTGGGACCTGAATCTCTCGTCCATCTCTTCCAAATCACCCTCTTGATGATCACACAGTCGAACCATATCTACGCTTACTTTCCCATGGAGGATGAGGAGAAAGATGTCTGGTCATTCCAATGCTACATGGAGAACCATCCACATAAGTTCAAACCACTCCTCTTTGGCTGCGGATGGCAAAACTTTGCAAAGTATAAAAAGCTCAAGGTTAAGGATAAGGTCATTATCTACTCCAAGAATTATGTTCCAGTTCCAGTAGGGGATTTTGTTGTTATCAGAGGTGGAGCCAGAAATTAATTGTTATGGGGGCCAAAAATATGTTAATAAATATTATTTTTAGCTATATATATTAATGCTATGTAACAAAATGTTCAACTATTTAAATATACATTTTGTTTTATATGTAAACTATGTAAACTGTCTAAGATATTACGTATCATAGAAGGAATAGTACATTAAGAAATAAAAAATCACTATTATATAACATAAATGTCAAAGAACAACGAAGTAAACCATTAAATGATGGTACTAATTTGTAACGCCCCTATTTATCATAAATGCAGCGGAAATAAAATACTAAGGCGATTACAGATCATCGGGTTCCAAACACCGGCACCAAACCTCACCAATTACAACTTATGATATTACAAATGCTACGGTCTGAACTCGAGAAAACATAACAAGAGCAAGATATAAAAACTCTCCACAATTCCTAATTCCCATCCCAATCACTCATACTCTTCGTGGCCACCTGTATAACAATTCGTACCTGCAAGATGAAACCAAGCAGCCCACCCCGAGAGGGTGAGTCAGTTCCCTGGAATGGAACTGGTACAACTCTCCAAAACAAAAGTTTAAAAACATAACTCTTAAAATAAACAATAACTTGAGTCAAACGCTTAAAAACAAAAACAGAAGAACAAGACACATCCAATTCACCAGGTCAAAGGTACAAGTCAAGGATAGGATAAATAACAAGAAGTAAAGCTAGTTAAGTAAAAGAAACCACATCATAAGTCAGTGATCAACCATTGCTCGTGTTAGATTTAGTTCCAATTAGGAGTAGAGAGACCCAAGTAGTCACAAGGACTAGGAATGGAAGAAGAGACCCAAGAACCTTAACTCAAGAGTGGAATAAACCCAATTGGGAGAGATGGCCCCCACCGCCGGTCAGTTGTCACAAGGACGAGGTAAACAGACCTCCGCTGTCAGTTGTCCATATGGGCGAGGTATAGCAGACCTCCGCTGCCACCGACCCGTTCTCAGTCATCGGTGAAAATGAGTGCACACTTATTAGAAATATTCCATACCCAATACCAAGATTGACATTTTCCCATATTCCCACTAGATTTTAACTGTACAAGTGCAATACCAAAACACTCAGTCCTACAGAGTGCAGAGGCGTAAACCCTCAACCGTCAATATCTAATGAGGCAACCAGATAAAGGAACCAATGATCATGTGAGTTGTACATCCAAGGCTCAGTAGTCACAACAACTGAGTTAGTCACACAAACAATTTCCTTTCAAGATATTCATACTCATTTAGCGTTTCTCAAAATTCCATAAAATTCGTCACCAAAGCATCTGAGTACGAGAATCGTACAAAACATTCCATAAGTCCAAACACATCAAGCTGAGTACGAGAAATCCCATAAGTCCAAACACAACAAGCTAGTACAGAAATCGTACACTGTAATCGCTGTAGCAGTTCTAGTCGACTTGTGCAAATAATCAACAATACTCTGAGAATATTAAAGGTATCTAAATCATAACTTGTAACCTAAGTTAAACTTAAATAATTCCTCACTCTTATTCTAAGTCTCAATTGTCCTTTAAGCCCTCGCTTAAATGTTATGTATAACCTTTGACTTATTAAATGTTGTATAACCCAAGGTTGTAGACTAGGGAATGTATGTTATTACACTTGTCAATTGTTACACTCTTATCCACTTTATTCATACTTAACCCTAATTCCCAATTCAAGACTCTTGAGACCCTTATATCATAAGTGCATATTATATTATCTCTAATCTTAGAATCTCAATAATAATTCTTAAGCTTAATACTTTTATTCTTAATTTAGAATAAATATCGGGTTATGACCTATGATAGGTTTATCTTAGAATATTATACTATTGTTTCACAATGTAATGATTATGTATTTTATCAGTATTACCAAATAATCCATTATGATTAAGTTTTCCCCTCAACTTAATTAAGATCTACATCCTGTATATTGGAAACATGGTGTTATAGATGCATTGTATGATAACCTAATTGAGTTACTACACTCATTTATCATATGTTTAGTTTAGGATGACTTTTATTACAACCATCTAATAATCTTATCATAAGATGTTAAATTGCTTCTCATCTTGAATAACTATATTATAGTTAACTTAGATTTATCGAACTCTTACATTTAGTATTTCCAAGGTATTTATTACTTTATCATTAACTATATAATAAGGCACTTTAAGATAACCTTTTATTTATCCTTGCTTACATTTAATTTCCAAATGTTTTATTTTTACACACATTCCCGCTATAGACTATGTATAATCCTTTTATACTAAATTTTAATAAACTTACGTCTTAAAATACATTTTTCATATTGTTTACAAAACCTAAGGTTTCAAAGGAATACTTAATAAATTAATCTCCTTTATTATGTTTTAGGATGAACATTATATTTAACATAAGGTAGAATTTATCTAAGAATTAAACTCTCATTCACAAGTGAAATTGTCAATTACTTAATAAGATAATATGTTCTGAAAAATCCCATACCTTATACTCAAATGACACATTAATATTTTTAGCGTCGTAAAGTAGATCAATATAATCTCTTATGTAACTTAGTTTTATCTAATAAAAGGTTCAAAGGTTTCAAGTATCAAATTCCTATTTATAAACCTTTCTATAAATTCTAACCACTAGATACCTCACTTAATTGTAGACTCACATCCTAAGTATTGGTAATTAATGTTATAAATGTATTTCATATGGCTTATCTAATGCCAAGAAACTTAAGGATTATTATTTAGATAAATTTCCAAATCATAGTTTAATGTAGTTTTATATCATAATCCTTTTAATGATTTTAACTTAAAACATTAAGTTATATTTCAATACCTTAAATGTTAAGAAATGATTAAATCTAGACTTACTAATCCACCTCACATTCATATGTAAAAGTATTTTATTTACTTTATTATTGTTTATATATTAAGAACATTTAGATGTAAAGTATTACATTTATTTATCATTAATTATAGAATAAGATCTATTTGTGTAACATTTTATGTAATCTAATCACAATTTTTCTAAGTTTTAACTTATTAATTACTTAACCCAATTATAGACTTACATTATGGTCGTTGACTAATACTATACATGTATTTTAATACGGTTTATATAAATCTTAGAAATTCAAAGATAACTCCTTAAGTTTAATCTTAATTTAATACCGCCTCATATAATTCTTTTATTAGTATTATGTAGAGGTTTAGTTTATCTCATTAATTCCTTCATATTATATTTTCTATAAGGCATTTTATTTCTTTTATTTATGTAGTTTTTTTTATGTGTTATATATTAGGATTTATTCAAGACATTCCTTGTGTAGTTTATTGCACTTAATTATTTATACTAACTTTTACACATAGCTACATCCAATATATGGTTTATAAAATAAAGTATTTCCCTTAGTTTTCGTTAAATATTACCATATTATATATTAATAAAATGTAGTTTAGTTAAATTCCTTGATTTAATAAGTTTCTATTTATTTCTCTTATATATATATTACAATATATATTTACTTCACTTAAAGTTAGTACCCAAAATATATTAAACATACTGTATTAAATGTTAATTAGTCTTATTATATTTTCCCCAACCTATAAAGTTCATTAATCAACTATACTTAATTTTTGATTACATTAAAAACCTTATATTATAAGATAACTTATGAAAAACCTTAGCATTACAATTTTTAAACCTATTTCCCCTTGTCCAAAAATTCCCAAATTAAGTATATAGTAACTATAACATTTTAGACATATTATAAAATTTTTATTTCATAAAAATATCTTTTTAAATTATCCAAATAGTTCCATAATACTCGTAACTTGCAAAAATCATAACTTATGTTTAAAAACTCAAAACCCATATTAATTTACATCAAAATAAACTAGATTTTATAAGGAATCTATGGTTAAAATTTCAAGTCAAAATACATTCGGGAAGATATTTAAATTAACCCAACAAGTTGAGACTATTTAGTGGAATTTATAAAACTTAATATACTCTTATATTCCCACGATCTAATCTGGGCCGTCCGTTCCTTTTAACTGCGATCGGACGGTCCCTGTGTCTCCAGTTCTTCATCGAACTCAATCACCCATTCGAGTACTAAATCTCGTTTTTCTCACAATCTACAGAACGAAATCGAGTGATTCTTGTTCCTATCGACTCGAAATTAAATTCCGGTTCTAATGGTACCAATTTCCCCAATTATCATGCAGAATTGAATAAATTCGAATCTGGGTTCGAAGTTAGGGTTCTTATTTGGTTTCGGTTTCGATTTGCTAAAATTCCCTCAATTCATTGCTTAATTGGTTAAATTGATAGAGGGTTATGAACGGGAATGCAAAAACGAAGAGCATAGATGGTGGAATTTGGTCTGAAACTCACCGGAGATGCGCCGGTTATGAAATCGAAATCGATTTCTGGAAAGTCAATATTTTATGTGCAGTTCGAGTAGCCTACTTCATGGGTCAACTCGTGCTAACTGAGATTGATTCAATCCATGACACCTACGTCATTTTAAAGTAGACATGTAACTCTAGATGCTAGTGGAAGAATCATTGATTTTGATGAACTAGGGAGAAAGTTATAGATCTCACAAGATCCGAGTTTACCTAGTTGGTTCGGGATGAAACTGGGCAGAATTACCGCCGTGATCGAGTGGGCAACTTTAGACAGATTTATCTCCCAAACCAGTGCGAATCAGCCTTGGCCATAAACATGAAAGTTATAGAGGGATTTGAGATCTTCAAAACAAGCTAAAGAACACGAAATTTGGACGAGAAACGAAGAAGTTATGGCGTGACGAAGTTTACCCGATTTCAGGAAAAACTGCAGTTCTGGGTTACGCAATCGCGAGGAGCCAACTTTGATCGATTTTCCGTCGATGTGTAGGAGTTAGATGTGTGAGTAATGGTTGGAAAGAGGAAAGATAGGAGAATCGAATGAAACAAACGGCATACCAAATGGTGGAGTAGGGAAAAAGATATAGGTGTCTAAAGATCGACCCTGACATGCCAAAACCGCTGGAAATCAAAAGTTAAGTGTCTTGGGTGCTGACTGGGCGCGACACGTGTCCTGGACACGTCAGCATCCTTCAAAATTTTGGCTCTAAACTTCAATTTATCATAACTTTGGCTAGGATGATCCGTTTTTAACGTTCTTTTTATCGATCTTCATGGTTTTTCATAACCTATTTATTGGTATAGGTTTCATGGCCTGGTTTGACCATTCTCAAAAAGTCAACTCTAGCAAGGCTTAATAAGCTTTAAGGTTTCTAGAATTTTATATTGACTTTTATGTTTCAAAACAATGTTCCAACACTTCCTAAAATCTTTATAATATTTTGGAGTGTTTAGAAATTTTCCCAAGATTTATTGACTTATAAATCTTATTATTAAATTCATAATACTATATAATAATGTATAATAATTAGGGTTAAATAGGAGAAAACCCCTAAATAAATTTCACAATTCCATATAATAATTTAATATTCATAATTCCATACCATAATTTAATATTAATAGTATTATTTATGGTTTAATAAAAGAAATCCCCTAAATTAATTTAAATTAATTTAGGGGTATTTCAGTATATCCCCCTTAACAGAAACTTCGCCTCGAAGTTTAAAAATCAACTAATAAGCACTCACACCACTTCGGGTGTGCTAAAACAATAATAATTCCAACGAAATTCCATACCAATCCAATCCTTTATTTCCATCCATTCCCATTCCACATTCCACTCGAGATTACTCAAACTCAAACTGAACCAAGATATACCGAGATATTTCATGATAAAAATAAAAAGTCACATGCGGTGTCATAATGTAAAAACCAAGTACACACATACACCTCTTACTCTGCTAATCACGCAACAGGGCATAATCTGGATGAGGTAGCGAAGAAGGATTATGCTCTACCCCCCCTTAAAAGAGAACTTCGTCCCGAAGTTTAAGATTTATCTACCAACTACTCACACCCGCTTCCGGTGTGTGGGTAAACTAAATATCAAGTTGTACTACAAGCTTTAAAATGTATACCAAACAATCAACCACTCAAGGGTATTCATCCAATAACAATTCCCAAACATTTGTTTCCGTTATCAAACACTACATTCAAAGAATTCAGCACCTTATTATCAAGCTTTGTTGTAAATTTTATGGCACTGTTGAATTTATCTATGATCGATATTTATTTGTACCCCCTGATTGTTATGTATTTGTATTTTCTTGATTATTATAAAATTTTATTTTATGATCCTTACCTATTCATTTTATGACCAGTACGAATGATATGTCCATTATATG
>JAIOTZ010001278.1:0-36291 GCA_023374045.1 Limonium bicolor
GCTTGTTGCGCACCGTATTCTTACTCATTGTACAACATTGTTCTTACTGTTTCTGTTATTGTGATAGTTTTCTCTTTACTCATTGCCATTGTCATTAGCACCATTCCCTTATGGTATGAATACCCTGGGGTTTCCCATGTTCGTGTGTATGACGGTTGTCGTAGCATACCGCACTACTACTATCTTCCCATAGTGGGGATGTTTTATTTCCGTTTAGGTTTCATGTGTAGGTTGGCTTACCTCGCACATTTTCATTATTGTGATACAATTCCAAGTATCTTGGTTGACCAAGGATGAGATAACTCATCGGGTCCTAGCTCTCTGAGCGTTAATCATTCATGTGTTCAGTGTGCGTTCACATTAACTGCCTTGTTAATTATTGCCTTTCGGTGCTGAGCATTGGTTTAGGCTTGGCTGTGTAGTTTTGCTTTATGTATTTTACCAGGACATCCGTGAAACTTCAAGGGTTTCCTGGTCCCGTTCTATCATTGGTAAATGAAGTTCTGTTGAGAGGTTGTTGCCACTCATAGGTCTCATGATAAGGTTTACCATGTGAGTTATGTAATGGTTCACCACATGCTTGGGTGCATGAGGAGTATACTTATCCCTTAAGTCGTAATGTTTGGAAATCATTTCCCTGATTCCATCGCCTCTTGGCAATATCTATATGCGTAGGCTTTACTGTTATAAAGATGGAAACCTTTTTAGGATTTCACATCTTCACCAACTTGGTGGTCTTCGGTTAACGAGGGGTACTTTCCCTTGGGTCTCGTAGTGTCCAAGTGTGGACTCAGCCAATGTTGGCATTATCATGATTCTTATGCTTCTGTGCTACCATTGCTACAGAAGGCATGAAGGTAATTAAAAGCTTGTCAACTGTATAAGACTGTGCTCTAGTGACAGTGACATTGAGTTGGCCATTACCAAGCCACTCAGATGTTGGGTTTTGAACTGATGGTCCAGTTGGTGATTGCTTGTCGTATGAGACATATCTCTTGCAAGTCTTGTTATCAAATTGTGTGGGTTATGCAACGTTAAGGTTTACCTAACATAGTTGTTTGATGGCTTTTAAGCCGTATTGCTGCGAGCTATGCTCTTTGCAAGCTGCTTCTTCACATTTCACTTCTTCTATACCCCATAGGTTGGGGGTATTATGGGCTCCCATGGTAAGTCGTGACATCACGCTTCCGTTATAGGAGGTCCTTTAGGCATTTTGGTGTTAATTATGGCTGGTTTAGTAATTTAGGGCATTTCCTGTTAAGTGAAATCCCTTCGGTGTCTTAACCGAGTGTATGTTCTAGCTTCTGTGCTTTATCACGTCGTTGTTGTTTAACTGTCGTTATCTCAGACACCCTTCATGGATTGCTCCTGGGTGTTGGTAATTATGCCGTTACATCCGGCTAATGTTTATAACATGTGTTGTCCTCTATACCGTCTTATGGTATTGTATTAAGCTATTTCCCTTAGGTTTATAATGTCTCCCGTCGTTGGGTAGACCGTTTATCCTTGTTTCTAGCGCTTGCGACTAGGTTTAATATTCCCTTCAATGATGGGTTTTACTTTATGGTAATCTTGATTGCTCTGGGAATCCTGTCCCGTTTGTTGAGCATTGTGGTGTTCACGTTAGGCAATTGCCTTACTGTGTTCAGGCTGGGTATCCCTTCCAGCTTCAGTATTTGGTTTGACATCTTGAGACATATTCAATGTCTATTCTTACTAGTCTGCGCCCTCGCGCTTCCTAATTCTTATTCCTTATCTTCAGATGGATTCTCTGAGTTCCTTTGTACTTAATCGTCTGAGGTGTCCAGTTGTCCTGGTTAAAATTTACTTATGGTCCGTAGAACGGAGTTGACTACTTCCCGTGCGTCGTACGCTACATGTATACATACGTGGGGTACCATACTGATACGTTACCACTTACCCGACTACGTGTCAGGCCCGCAAGCTCCTTCGGAGTGCGGTTGTCCCACATCCCATAATTGGGTATACTTGTAGTGTTCGTCACACGCCTAGGTGAAGTATTCTGTTGTCAACTCCTCTTGTATCAATCTATGATACTCACCGAAATTTTGTTGGTTTGGTTTTAAAATCCAAGGTTTTAAAGAAAGTTATGGTTTGAAAGATGGGTTTGGTTTTGAAAACAATGGTTCGGTGCTAAAAGAAATATCTCATGGCATAGCCATGCTTGAGGTCTTGACCAAGTCTAGCGTCCCGCTGACTGGTATGTACTGAGTACCGTGGTCGGGTCGTTAAGCCTTCCCAAGGTTTCATACGTCTGGTTGTTAGGATGTGTGATCCTGTGGTTGTTTCATTACGGTCACCGTACATTACTATGTACTTGTGACATATTATTGTTCCTTTACATATTCGTGTCGTTACTGCACTTGCCGTGGCAAGTGCGTGGTACTGGTGGTTTTTGGGTAATCCTATGTCGATCACGGTACTGTTCCCACTCGTGTGTGTTAGTCGTATTGACTGTTTCCTTGATTCTTATTGATCTATAATTGGTATACTCGATCCTTTAGGTAGTTTCTCGGCGGTCTAGACATGGCTGTCGTAGATCTGGGTACTTCTCCAATCCTTGGAGATTCCCTTTACTTGGTTTAAAGTTGTTCCTTGTGGCTCGTTCCCACACACTTGTGGTGGTTACGGAACCTACCTTGTTTAGGCACTACCCTCGTAGTCCTATTGTGATTGTATCTCATGGTTATGCTTATAGTTGTCTGAGCTATATTGGCCAGATATTGCAATCTTTTGGCGTTGTAGTTTGGAGTTAATTGTCCCTGATTATGTTCTTAGCCAGCTAGCATGCCGTTGGTGGTGCTGCTTGACTATTACTGTTGTCCCGCAGACTTGTGTCTCGGGTTATGTTATTACTCCTTTTTCCATTTCGTTGTACCGTCAGTGCTTCTTTCCTGCTGCTGGTTGACTAGCCAGGTCTCGCGACTGCTAAGCACGTCGCCCCATGCTGTTGTAAGTTGCAGCCTCCTCGTGGTTGGAGTGCTCGTTCCACCGCCATGGAGTGCGGGTATTGTGGTTTAACCGGGATCCCTTTCCGGGCTTCCAATCCTTGGAATATACTATATGTCGGTTCTTGTTTACAGTGTGATTGCTTCACAACTGCCAGATCGGGTTTCCCCGAGTACGAGAGGACTTTCCTTCTCTCTGGCGTCCTTTCCCCAGTTATACAGTGGGGGTTTGCGGCGGGCGGGACTGGTATTGTAGGTATCCGGTACTCACCGGTAGTTCCTAACTAGCATATCTAATGCTAACACTCAGCCCTTAGCCCTAAGCTTCTAATTCCTAACTCGGCATTCCTAAACTCGGTATTTCCAGTCATCAGAGCGATACTTCGCTCTGATACCACTTTTTGTAACACCCCTACCATTAATACAATACTTACCGTCCAATCTCCTTACATACCAGATTCACGCAGCGGATATATTCTTACATACATTGGGTGATACAATGCCGTTAGTCACCCACGTGACTAACAAGGCCACTACTTCTACTTACAGCATCGGTCTGATGGACCGGAATATCCGAGTACTACACACTTATCATACCTACTCCAATTACCGAATCAAATACTACAACATCCCATTCATTACAATACCTCAAGTTCAATACCATACAATCTACATACCGAGTTACTAAGGTCCTTATACAAGTGTAATACCTCTTCCAAATTCATACATACTCTCTAAGAGTCTACTCACTACCCGTTTCTCACAACTCCTTACTTCCAATTACAAGGGTGTGCCGCCGGTCTCTCACCTTGGCCACATCCGCTTCGGGTACCTGCACACTAAAAAATGTCCCCCGAAGGGGTCAGCTTTCGCCGAGCATGATAACCGCATACCCCGCGTACTAGTGAGGGTACGCCGACCATTTGGTCGTATACATGCGGTTCATTTATTCACACAACATGCATACATGCTTTCATACTCAATACTACATTACTTCCACAAGGCATACATACATACATTTCATCACATACAAGGAATACATATACCATCAAATACTTACCTTGTTCTCAAGTACACATACGCAGTACATACACAACATACAATTCTTGTTAGCTTCATTGGTCCACCCGGGTTAATCGGGTGGAGATTACTCTTTTACTCATTTACTCCATACATACACATACATACTCATACTCATACTTACTTACGGATCCATACTTACTTACTCTTACTCTTACTCAAGTTAAGTCGTCGGGACCTCCGGCCCTGGGGACTACACCGTCCCACCTCCGGGATTTACTTGACTCACTAATCCGGGATGCTACCCATTTAAGGGATTTGGGCCGCGGACCAGTTTAAGAGTCAGGAATTGCAGCCAACCTCTTGTGACTCCGCATCCTCACGCGTGGCCGAAGCTATATCGGACTTGTACTCATTCCAATTTACTCACTTAAGTTAGGAGTTAGCTAGTTAGGAATTAGCACAAGTCAACATTCAAGCCACAATAATACAATACATTGCCATATACATCCATACGAAATACAATACTATACACAAGTACACTACAAGATACAGATACATTTATCTTCATCCACATTTTCATGAATTATACAAACTAGTGTTCAAGACAATAAATATCAAGAAACATAAATCAAGCACAAGTAAGTGCAATATAGTCCGATTCATGCATTTATCTTATTTAGGTGATCAAATAAGCACACAAATCGGGGTAACCAGATTAGGATACAGGGCATGAAGAAATCATACCTTTCACCGTTGTACTTGTATCCCAACGTTCCTCCGGTGTTCACAAATCAAATCCTATGATATACATACAATCGAATGATTAACTATCCACAAGTACTCAACTTGTATTCTTACTATGTTTCCTAACTTATATTTACTAAGTCCTTACCTTTCCTATACTTACATTTTATTTACTTGCTTTTGATTACTCACATTGGTTTGCTTACCTACATATGCATGTACGTATGTATAGGTGGGTATACATACATATATATATATACTAGTTACATTCATCTAGTCTTAGTTTTTTTTTTTTTTTGTAAGTTATGGGTCGACCGACCCACCGACCGACCCAACCCTGGGTCGGTCCATTCCAGTAAGTTTCGTTCTCTGAAATTTCTCCCGACCGACCCAGAACTATTCCGACCGACCCATACGCTCCTGGGTCGGTCCATTGCCGAGAGTTTCGGGTCTGTGGTCCAAGTTCCGACCGACCCACCGACCGACCCACCTCTGGGTCGGTCGAAGTGCGAAACTTCGACAACAGAAAATTCGAGTCCGACCGACCCACGTCCGACCCACGGCCCCTGGGTCGGTCCATTCCCGAGAGGTTTATTTTCGTTACCTAAGCTCCGACCGACCCACGGTCCGACCCGGCTCTGGGTCGGTCGGTAGCAGAAAGCTGCTACAGACTTTTTTTTCAATTCTTTTCTTACCCATTCCTTCCCCAATCTTCCTACATGTAATCCCACATGATATAATGCCATTTAGGCTTCCTAAAATACCTTATTTCATCCACCAAATCCATTACTAAATCCATGAGACAATTTACACAATTTCCTTACCTCCTTTCAACACCTACAACAGTTTTTCATCCTCTAATGCTACAGATTTTTCTACAACTCCTACCATTCAATATTTCCTCCACCAATGTTACTCCTAGTATCCCAAATACATTTCCAAGTCATTACATTACCTACACCCAAGTCCAACACTCTTCTTACCAATTCTTGCACACTAATCTTTCCTATCTTCTCCAATGCATGTTGATACATTTTGCTACAGATTTTGCACTTATTACTTCTCATACTACTACTACCATACCATGGTCATTAAACATCTCTACTATCCTCAATACATACCTTGGTTCTCCCATTCACCAAGTCATCCACAAGTGCACATATTCTTACCAAAATTTTGCCATAGTTCATCTACTTTTCTTACTTGGCCACACATACCAATTCTCACCAATTTCATTCCTAATCTAGCCACACCCTTACAAGGGTCCTACCAGCAATCAATACAAATATAAATCCATCCCAATACACCAATACTCCATCAAACATCAATACCAATACTCATACGCAACCATTTGGCTCCAAGGCCTACAATTCACATACTAATGCACAAATACTCAAACTTACTCTCAAATGCTCAAAACTTCATAATCTTCAATACTAATACATTAGTTTGGTTTCTTTTATTCGTTTACCCATTCCATTACTCTAATGCATCAAAATTAACATTAGTAAAGAGCTCTTACCTTGAGCTCTTAATTCCTTCTTTCTTCTTCATTTCTCCTTCTTCTCTCTTTCTTGCCCAAATCGGCCATATGGGGAATGGAGTTGCCAAACTCCATTCCCACCACCCAAAGCACATAAAACAAGTGCAATTAAACTACTAATCCTTAAATTAATGCTTATTCATTTAAAGTGTTAAAACACAATTTCTAGGGTTTACCTTTTGGGGCTTTTAAGAGGGGTTTTAGCCCTTGGTTCAACAAGGTGAGTCCATCCCCATTGCAAGGTTGATATTATGCTCAAAAGAGAGAGAGAACATGGGGTGTTACAATGGGGCAAAAATCGGTTGTGAAGAAGAATGAAGAGAACATGAGTTTTTCATGTAGATTTTTACCTTGTTGGAAAGAGGAGGCTCCAAGCTCCATAATGGTGTGCTTTTCTCTTCAAATGGGGAAAACCCATGGAGATGAAACTCATCCTTTTCGAATTTTGAAAAGAGGGAAATGTAGAGGAGGATGAGGGGAGTTCAAATATGTAATTATTTTTGAGTTTGGAGCTTACATGGAGGTAGAGCATGAGGTTGAAGATGAAGTTGCCATTGGAGGCTTGTGGAGCTCCATGAAATCGCCCAACCAGCGAGAGAGGAGGGAGAAATCGGTGAGAGAGAGAAGGAAAGAGAGAGAGATGAGTGAATGTGAGAGTGAGGTGAGAGGGAGGGAAATAAAGTAATGTTTACTTTATTGCTTTTTGCTTTTGGCTCTCTTATTTAATTAGCTAGTTACATGTGTGTGTGTGTGAGGGGTTATTTAGCTAGTAAAAACCGGTCCCCTTACAGTATACTAGCTGGAGCGTTTTTCGTCTTTTACAGAAAACGCTCGTTATTTTACCGGGTTTGGGTACTATTCACTAACCGGACCCGTTTTCCGGAATTTTCTCGTTTAATTAATTTTATTGACTATTAAGCTCCCCATAGATGCTTAATAATTATTATTTAATGATTTATAATTTTTACGGGTCTGTTTGACCACTTAAAGTCACGTTTCGGGTTTTCTCGAAGAACGTGCTCTAAAGTTCTATTAGCGTTTTAATACTTTATTTGGATCCGTTTTCTTCGGGGGTTGTTCCCATATATTATTTAGGTCTTATTAAACCTTTAGAATCCATATAATACGCTAACCGAGGTCTCATACCTCCTATGGTTATTTAACGCTTATTTAGCGTTTTTCTGCTTTTAAGCGTTTATTTATTTCTTTTGGATTTATTTTTCCTTACCAATATTACTTAGGTACCATTAGGCCCTTAATTACGTATTAGATTAATTTTAAATCCCTATATTTAAGTTCGGGGTATTTCATAAGTGTTGTACATAATAGTTAAAGATTTACTGAAAGGTTTATAAATAGAAATTAGATACATAAACCTTTGAACCTTTATTTAGAGGAACTAAGTTACATAAGAGGCTATAAGGATTTACCTTCTGACACGGGAAATATTAATGTGTCATTTGAATATAAGGTATGGGGATTTTTCATAATAGATTATCTTATTAAATAATTAACAATTTCACTTACGAACCAGAATTTAATTCTTTGATAAATTCTACTTTATGTAGATATATTGTCCATCCTAAATACAATAAAGGAAATTAATTTATTAAGTTATTCCTTTGAAACCTTTGGTCTTGTAAGTAATATAAAATGTATTTAAGACATAAGTTTATTAAAAGTTAGTACAAAAGGATTATGCATACTCTATGGAGAGAATGTGTGTAAAAATTAAATACTCGGGAATTAAAATGTAAGTAAGGATACATAAAAAGGGTTATCTTAAAACACCTTATTATAAAGTTATGGTTAAGTAAATAATATACCTTGTGGATACTAAATGTGAGAGTTCGATAAGTTGAGTTAACTATAATATGGTTATTTCAAGATGAAAAGTAATTTAACAACTTATGACAAGATTAATAGATGGTTGTAGTTAAAGGCCATTCTGAACTAAAGATAAGATAATTGAGTTTAGTAGCTCAAATAAGTTATATTAAAATGCATCCACAACACTACGATTTCAGTATACGGGATGTAGATCATAATTCAGTTAAGGGGGAAAACTTAGTTATAATGGATTATCTAGTAAATATTGATAAAGATACATAGTCAATAAATTGTGAAATAATAGTATAGTATTCTAAGATAAACCCATCATTGGTCATAACACGATGTACGTCCTAAAGTAAGAATAAAAGTATTGGGCTTAAGAATTGTTATTGAAATTCTAAGATTGATTGAATAACGTATAATGCACTTATGTTATAAAGGTCTTTAATGTGAGAATTATGGTTAGGAATGGGTAAAGTGGATAAGGGTGGAACAATTAACAAGTGTTAATAAAATGCATTCCTTGGTCTTACAACCTCGAGTTATACAACATTCTGAGACAAGTCAAAGGTTATTCATAGCATTTAAGTGAGGGCTTAAAAGACAATTGAGATTTAGATAAAAGTGAGGAGTTTATTTAAGTTTAACGTGGGCTACAAGTGATTGATGATAGACTACCTTTAATATTCTTCAGAGTACTGTTGATTGTTTGTGCAAGTTGATTAGAACTGCTACAGCGTTACCCAGGTACGATTTCTCGTACTCAGCTTGATGTGTTTTGGACTTTATGGAATGTGTTGTACGATTTCTCGTACTCAGCTTGACGTGTTTTGGACTTTATGGAATGTTTTGTACGATTTCTCGTACTATGATATTTTTGCTGGTTGACTTGTGGAATGTTTTGGAAACGCTAACTGACTTTAAGAGGAACTTCTAAACATAAGAAATGGTTGTGTGACTGACTCAGCTTGTGTGACTAACTGAGCCTTGGATGTGGAACTCACTTGGGTATTGGTTTCTTCTACTTGGTTGCCCGTTAGACATTGGCTGCTTAGGGTTTACGCTTCTGCACTCTGTAGGACTGAGTGTTTTGGTATTGCTCTGGGTAGTTGGTGATCTAGCGGGATTTTTGGAAAAGGTCAATCTTGGAAATCCTTCTTTCGACGTGCGCGCGTCTTCAATGGTAACAGCAGGGGGCTGTATATCCCTCGCCCATAGGGGCATTGATATTGAACAGCAGGGGGCTGTATATCCCTCGTCCATCAGGACATTTTTAATTTAACAGCAGGGGGCTGTATATCCCTCGCCCATAGGGGCATTGATATTTAACAGCAGGGGGCTGTATATCCCTCGTCCACCAGGACATTTAAATCTGACAGCAGGGGGCTGTATATCCCTCGTCCATATGGACATTGATATCTGGCGGTGGGGGCCATCTCTCCCAATTGAATTATTCCACTCTTGAGTTATTGGTTCTTGGATCTATCTTATTATTCCTAGTCCTTTGTGACTATCTGAGTCTTTATACTCCAAACGGGAATTGGTTCTAACATCAACAATGGATGCTTACTAACTATGTGGTGTGACTACTTAAGTGGATGACTTGTTTTGGGAGTTCTTTATCTTTGTCTTGTTTTCCTTTCTCTTTAAACTTGATTGTTTTGAAGTGCTTTATCTCTGTTTTACTTTTAAGAGTTTGTTTTCATGTTACTATTTATTTTGAAGAGTTATGTTTTATAAGTTTGTTTTTGGAGAATTGTACCAGTTCCATTCCAGGGAACTGACCCGCCCCTTTCGGGGTGGGCTGCTTGGTTTCATCTTGCAGGTACGAATTGATTTACAGGTGGCCACGAAGAGAATGAGCGTTTGGGATGGGACTAGGTTTTGTGGAGAGAGAATATGTTTAATTTCTATTATGTTGTGTTAAGTTTTTCTCGAGTTCAGACCGTAGCTTTTGTGGATTGTAAGTTGTAAATTGGTGAGGTTTGGTGCCGGGTGTTTGGAACCCGATGGTCTGTAATCGCCTTAGAGTTTTATTTCCGCTGTATTTATGGTTAATAGGGGCGTTACATTACTTAAAGATTGGAAATTCTCATGTTTACTTGGAAGTTTAACATTATACATGTATAAAATTTTAGAAGTCACACTAAGGGTGATATTTACCAAAAGCCAGCATTATCTAAGAGAGTACTAAGATTTAATGGTCAGAGTAATACTTACATAGAATAAACCCTAAGAAAAATAATTATCAAGAGTGAGTGAACTTTCACTAGACTAATTCATTTGACTTAAAGTTTATATATAGAGTCCCTACCTTGAAAAATAAATTTTAAGATAAAGAAATCAGATTTTGGAGCTACATTATAATTAATATGAACTTTCTAAAACTCTGCCTTGTGTGAAATTGTGCAAATAAATAACAAGTAAATTTTATGAAGTAAATACTTAATGGTTCGTCTAAAATACTATAGTTACTTATAAAAACAATTGAAACTTGAAAAGTCACAGAAAATATTTACCTTATAGAGTTTTAACATATGGTTGACTAATAAACCTTTGAAGAAAATTTTGGAAGATTATTGAGGATTATTAAATGATCGGGAATATTATGTTAAACTACTCAAGTATGTTACACCTGGGTTATAGCTTGGTAATATAATTGATATGATAAATGATCATATATTGACGTGTAATTCGTACCAGTCATTAAATGAATGGATAATAATCTTAAGATAAAATTTTATAACCACCAAGGAAATACAAATACAAACAATCAAGAGATACAGATATATATAACGATCATAGATATAATCAACGGTGCAGTAAAATTCAACAAAGCTGGTTAATAAGGTGTTGAATTCTTTGAATGTGCCATTAGTAGCGGTACGAGGGCGTACCTTAGCTCTTTTAAGGGGGATATGCTGGCATACTCCTCCTTCGTTATCTCATCCGGATTATGCCTCGTTGTATTATTAACAAAGGGAGAACAGTATTAGCAGAATGAGAGGTGTTTGTATGTGCTTGGTTTTTGCATTATGACTCAGTATGTGACTTTTGATTTTCATCATGCTATATCTTGGTATATCCTGATTCAGTTTGATTTTGAGTAATCTTGAGTGGAATGTTGTTACGGAAATGGATGGAAATAAAGGATGGGTTGGGTATGGAATTTCATTGGAACTTTTATTGTCTCAGCACACCCGAAGCGGTGTGAGTGCTTATTAGTTGATTTTTAAACTTCGAGGCGAAGTTTCTTTTAAGGGGGATATGCTGAAATACCCCTAAATTAATTTAAATTAATTTAGGGGATTTCCTTTATTAAACCTTTAATAATATTATTAAGTATTAAATTATTATATGGAATTATGAATATTAAATTATTATATGGGGTTGTGAGATTTATTTAGGGGTTTTCTCCTAATTATTATATATTATTGTATAGTATTATGAATTTAATAATAAGATTTATAAGTCAATAAATCTTGGGGAAATTTCTAAACACTCCAAATATATTATAAAGATTTTAGGAAGTGTTGGAACATTGTTTTGAAACATAAAAGTCAATATAAAATTCTAGAAACCTTAAAGCTTATTAAGCCTTGCTAGAGTTGACTTTTTGAGAATGGTCAAACCAGGCCATGAAACCTATACCAAAAAATAGGTTATGAAAAACCATGAAGATCGATAAAAAGAACGTCAAAACGGATCATCCTAGCCAAAGTTATGCTAGTTTGAAGTTTAGAGCCAAAATTTCATAAAGTGCCACGTGTCAGCCCCTCGTGCGTCCCAACACTTAGCTGATTTTTACCTCCTTGTTTTCTCCAGCAAACAACCGATTTTGACCTAACTTGTGACGGCTATATCTTCTTCATCTTTCAATATTTTTCAAAGCCGTTTTCTTTATTCTCTTCTCCTTTGAATCATCTTCACAACCGTAACTCATACAAACCCTAAACCCTTCTACATCAACGGGAAAATCGTTCTCAAGTTGGCACCTTTCACAGTCGTAACCCAGATTTCCTATTCCCTTCGAATTCAGGTAAATTCGTCTAGCCATAAATCCTTCGTTTCTCAACCAAACTTTGATTTCTTTAGCTCGTTGTGTAGATCTCTCCGTCTACAATTCTTATGTTTATGCCCAAGCCTGAATCATAACCGTTTGGAAGTTATAGTCGCTCAAAGTTCCGGATTTTTTTCAGCACATAAAATCATACCGAAACAGAGAGGTAAACTCGTAACTTTCGGGTCAATTTTCTTTCTGTATAATGCGAGTTAGGATTAGTTCTAGTTATCCATGTGTAGATCTAAGTTTCATCTTTCTAATGAGCCCAAAAACAAAGCCTAACTCGATCTGTGCAATAACTTATAGATCCTCGAAGTTTGCTTCACGAACTGGTCGGAAGTTCGAGTTTTTCCAGAACCCGATCTCGAAATCACTTCGATTCGAGCAATTCGGTGAGCTTTCTTCAAATTCCTCCGATTATGCTAACCGGTTTTACAATTCCGACCTAACCCATGTTTCAATTGTGTCAATTACGCTCTAGATTAGGAGAATTTGGCGAATTATAATCCGAATCGTATTCTGTTCTAATATAAACCCTAACCTTCGAATTGAATTTGAAACTCGATGAATACTGCATGATAATTGGGGAAATCGGTACCATTAGAACCGGAATTCGATTTCGAATCCACAGAAACAAGAATCGTTGAATTTCGTTCTGTAGATCGAGAGATATAGGTGAATTAGTACTCGGTTTCGATTTGAGTTCTCTGAAGAACTCGCGCAATACAGGCCGTCCGATCTCAGTTAATAAAGATGGACGGCCACGATTAAAACATACGATTTTAAAGTAAGTTTTTTTTATATTGTTTCCAGGAATAAACCCTAACTTGTTTAATTAATTTAAGTACCTTCCCGAATGTATTTTGACTTGAAATTTTAACCACAGATTCCTTATAAAGTCTAGTTTATTTTGATATAAATTAATATGGTTTTTGAGTTTTTAAACGTAAGATATAATTTTTGCAAGTTTCGGTTATTGTGGAATTATCTGGATAAATTTAAAGGATATCTTTGTGAAATAAAAATTTTATAATATGTCTAAAATGTTATAGTTACTTTATATTAAGTTTGGGAATTTTTGGGCAACGGTAAAAGGTTTTAAAAATTGTGTTTATGAGTTTTTCATAAGAATAACCTATAATATAGGGTTTTTAATGTAATCAAAAATTAAAGTATGGTTGTTAATTAACTTTTAAGCTGGGGAAAATAAGGGGAACTAAATTAACATTTTATAACAGTAAGTTTATAGATGTTTTTGTATTAGCTTTTAAGAGAAGTGAAATTATTTACACTTATGTATATATACTTACTTAAGTAGGAACTTATATAAATTAAGGAATTTAATTATCCAACATTTTATTTACCATATTATATGGGAGTTAATATTCTTAATTAAAACTAAGGAATATATATATATATATATTTACACATATATGTAAAAGAAATAAAATAGTAACTTAGGTTAAATCAAGGAGCTAAATTAATCTACATTTATATTAATTATATAATATGGTAGTTAATATATTTAACTAAAACTAAGGGAAATACTTTATTTTATAAACCATAAATCAGTTTTGGTTATGTCTACAAGATATTAGGTATAATTAAATACAATTGAATTTCTTAAAGAGTGTTATGGATAAATCTTAATATATGTAGGTATATGTATATATATATATATAATTACAATAAAAATAGATAAAGGAAATAACATTCCTTGTGAGAAATATACTAGGAAGGATATATATATAATACGATAAATAAATAAATAAAAGAAATAAAATACCTTATGGAAAATATAATATGAAGGAATTAATGAGTTAAAATAAAACCTCTACATAATACTAATAATAGAATACTATATGAGGTGGTATTAAGTTATGGTTATGAATTGAGTTTTTAGTTACCCTTGAATTTCTAAGATTTATATAAACAGTATTAAAATACATGTATATATTTAGTCAATGTCCACAATGTAAATCTATAATTGGGTTAAGAAATTAATAAGTTGAAATTTAGGAATATTTGTAATTAGTTTACATAAAGTGTTACACAAATAGATCTTATTATATAATTGATAATAAAATGAATGAAATACTTTTACATTTAAATGTTATTATTATGAGTTACTTTTACATCTAAATGTGAAGAGGATAAATAAGTCTAGATTTAATCATTTCTTAATATTTATAGTATTGAGTAATAACTTAATATTTTGAGATTAAATCACTAAAAGGATTATGGTATAAAACTATATTAAACTATGATTAGGAAATTATTCTAAATAATAATCCTTAAGTTTCTTACAACTAGTTAAGCCATATAAATATATTTATTACTAATATTCAAGATGTGAGTTTATAAATAAGTGTTGTACATAATAGTTAAAGATTTACTGAAAGGTTTATAAATAGAAATTAGATACATAAACCTTTGAACCTTTATTTAGAGGAACTAAGTTACATAAGAGGCTATAAGGATTTACCTTCTGACACGGGAAATATTAATGTGTCATTTGAATATAAGGTATGGGGATTTTTCATAATAGATTATCTTATTAAATAATTAACAATTTCACTTACGAACCAGAATTTAATTCTTTGATAAATTCTACTTTATGTAGATATATTGTCCATCCTAAATACAATAAAGGAAATTAATTTATTAAGTTATTCCTTTGAAACCTTTGGTCTTGTAAGTAATATAAAATGTATTTAAGACATAAGTTTATTAAAATTTAGTACAAAAGGATTATACATACTCTATGGAGAGAATGTGTGTAAAAATTAAATACTCGGGAATTAAAATGTAAGTAAGGATACATAAAAAGGGTTATCTTAAAACACCTTATTATAAAGTTATGGTTAAGTAAATAATATACCTTGTGGATACTAAATGTGAGAGTTCGATAAGTTGAGTTAACTATAATATGGTTATTTCAAGATGAAAAGTAATTTAACAACTTATGACAAGATTAATAGATGGTTGTAGTTAAAGGCCATTCTGAACTAAAGATAAGATAATTGAGTTTAGTAGCTCAAATAAGTTATATTAAAATGCATCCACAACACTACGATTTCAGTATACGGGATGTAGATCATAATTCAGTTAAGGGGGAAAACTTAGTTATAATGGATTATCTAGTAAATATTGATAAAGATACATAGTCAATAAATTGTGAAATAATAGTATAGTATTCTAAGATAAACCCATCATTGGTCATAACACGATGTATGTCCTAAAGTAAGAATAAAAGTATTGGGCTTAAGAATTGTTATTGAAATTCTAAGATTGATTGAATAACGTATAATGCACTTATGTTATAAAGGTCTTTAATGTGAGAATTATGGTTAGGAATGGGTAAAGTGGATAAGGGTGGAACAATTAACAAGTGTTAATAAAATGCATTCCTTGGTCTTACAACCTCGAGTTATACAACATTCTGAGACAAGTCAAAGGTTATTCATAGCATTTAAGTGAGGGCTTAAAAGACAATTGAGATTTAGATATAACAGTGAGGAGTTTATTTAAGTTTAACGTGGGCTACAAGTGATTGATGATAGACTACCTTTAATATTCTTCAGAGTACTGTTGATTGTTTGTGCAAGTTGATTAGAACTGCTACAGCGTTACCCAGGTACGATTTCTCGTACTCAGCTTGATGTGTTTTGGACTTTATGGAATGTTTTGTACGATTTCTCGTACTCAGCTTGACGTGTTTTGGACTTTATGGAATGTTTTGTACGATTTCTCGTACTACGATATTTTTGCTGGTTGACTTGTGGAATGTTTTGGAAACGCTAACTGACTTTAAGAGGAACTTCTAAACATAAGAAATGGTTGTGTGACTGACTCAGCTTGTGTGACTAACTGAGCCTTGGATGTGGAACTCACTTGGGTATTGGTTTCTTCTACTTGGTTGCCCGTTAGACATTGGCTGCTTAGGGTTTACGCTTCTACACTCTGTAGGACTGAGTGTTTTGGTATTGCTCTGGGTAGTTGGTGATCTAGCGGGATTTTTGGAAAAGGTCAATCTTGGAAATCCTTCTTTCGACGTGCGCGCGTCTTCAATGGTAACAGCAGGGGCTGTATATCCCTCGCCCATAGGGGCATTGATATTGAACAGCAGGGGGCTGTATATCCCTCGTCCATCAGGACATTTTTAATTTAACAGCAGGGGGCTGTATATCCCTCGCCCATAGGGGCATTGATATTTAACAGCAGGGGGCTGTTATCCCTCGTCCACCAGGACATTTAAATCTGACAGCAGGGGGCTGTATATCCCTCGTCCATATGGACATTGATATCTGGCGGTGGGGGCCATCTCTCCCAATTGAATTATTCCACTCTAGTTATTGGTTCTTGGATCTATCTTATTATTCCTAGTCCTTTGTGACTATCTGAGTCTTTATACTCCAAACGGGAATTGGTTCTAACATCAACAATGGATGCTTACTAACTATGTGGTGTGACTACTTAATGGATGACTTGTTTTGGGAGTTCTTTATCTTTGTCTTGTTTTCCTTTCTCTTAAACTTGATGTGTTTTGAAGTGCTCTTTACCACTTTTAAGAGTTTTGTTCATGTTACTATTTATTTGAAGAGTTATGTTTTATAAGTTTGTTTTTGGAGAATTGTACCAGTTCCATTCCAGGGAACTGACCCGCCCCTTTCGGGGTGGGCTGCTTGGTTTCATCTTGCAGGTACGAATTGATTTACAGGTGGCCACGAAGAGAATGAGCGTTGGGATGGGACTAGGTTTTGTGGAGAGAGAATATGTTTAATTTCTATTATGTTGTGTTAAGTTTTTCTCGAGTTCAGACCGTAGCTTTTGTGGATTGTAAGTTGTAAATTGGTGAGTTTGGTGCCGGGTGTTTGGAACCCGATGGTCTGTAATCGCCTTAGAGTTTTTTTCCGCTGTATTTATGGTTAATAGGGGCGTTACATTACTTAAAGATTGGAAATTCTCATGTTTACTTGGAAGTTTAACATTATACATATATAAAATTTTAGAAGTCACACTAAGGGTGAATTTACCAAAAGCCACATTATCTAAGAGAGTACTAAGATTTAATGGTCAGAGTAATACTTACATAGAATAAACCCTAAGAAAAATAATTATCAAGAGTGAGTGAACTTTCACTAGACTAATTCATTTGACTTAAAGTTTATATATAGAGTCCCTACCTTGAAAAATAAATTTTAAGATAAAGAAATCAGATTTTGGAGCTACATTATAATTAATATGAACTTTCTAAAACTCTGCCTTGTGTGAAATTGTGCAAATAAATAACAAGTAAATTTTATGAAGTAAATACTTAATGGTTCGTCTAAAATACTATAGTTACTTATAAAAACAATTGAAACTTGAAAGTCACAGAAATATTTACCTTATAGAGTTTTAACATATGGTTGACTAATAAACCTTTGAAGAAAATTTTGGAAGATTATTGAGGATTATTAAATGATCGGGAATATTATGTTAAACTACTCAAGTATGTTACACCTGGGTTATAGCTTGGTAATATAATTGATATGATAAATGATCATATATGACGTGTAATTCGTACCAGTCATTAAATGAATGGATAATAATCTTAAGATAAAATTTTATAACCACCAAGGAAATACAAATACATAACAATCAAGAGATACAGATATATATAACGATCATAGATATAATCAACGGTGCAGTAAAATTCAACAAAGCTGGTTAATAAGGTGTTGAATTCTTTGAATGTGCCATTAGTAGCGGTACGAGGGCGTACCTTAGCTCTTTTAAGGGGGATATGCTGGCATACTCCTCCTTCGTTATCTCATCCGGATTATGCCTCGTTGTATTATTAACAAAGGGAGAACAGTATTAGCAGAATGAGAGGTGTTTGTATGTGCTTGGTTTTTGCATTATGACTCAGTATGTGACTTTTTTTTCATCATGCTATATCTTGGTATATCCTGATTCAGTTTGATTTTGAGTAATCTTGAGTGGAATGTTTGTTACGGAAATGGATGGAAATAAGGATGGGTTGGTATGGAATTTCATTGGAACTTTTATGTCTCAGCACACCCGAAGCGGTGAGTGCTTATTAGTTGATTTTTTAAACTTCGAGGCGAAGTTTCTTTTAAGGGGGATATGCTGAAATACCCCTAAATTAATTTAAATTAATTTAGGGGATTTCCTTTATTAAACCTTTAATAATATTATTAAGTATTAAATTATTATATGGAATTATGAATATTAAATTATTATATGGGGTTGTGAGATTTATTTAGGGGTTTTCTCCTAATTATTATATATTATTGTATAGTATTATGAATTTAATAATAAGATTTATAAGTCAATAAATCTTGGGGAATTTCTAAACACTCCAAATATATTATAAAGATTTTAGGAAGTGTTGGAACATTGTTTTGAAACTAAAAGTCAATATAAAATTCTAGAAACCTTAAAGCTTATTAAGCCTTGCTAGAGTGACTTTTTGAGAATGGTCAAACCAGGCCATGAAACCTATACCAAAAAATAGGTTATGAAAAACATGAAGATCGATAAAAAGAACGTCAAAAACGGATCATCCTAGCCAAAGTTATGCTAGTTTGAAGTTTAGAGCCAAAATTTCATAAAGTGCCACGTGTCAGCCCTCGTGCGTCCCAACACTTAGCTGATTTTTACCTCCTTGTTTTTCTCCAGCAAACAACCGATTTTGACCTAACTTGTGACGGCTATATCTTCTTCATCTTTCAATATTTTTCAAAGCCGTTTTCTTTATTCTCTTCTCCTTTGAATCATCTTCACAACCGTAACTCATACAAACCCTAAACCCTTCTACATCAACGGGAAAATCGTTCTCAAGTTGGCACCTTTCACAGTCGTAACCCAGATTTCCTATTCCCTTCGAATTCAGGTAAATTCGTCTAGCCATAAATCCTTCGTTTCTCAACCAACTTTGATTTCTTTAGCTCGTTGTGTAGATCTCTAACCCGTCTACAATTCTTATGTTTATGCCCAAGCCTGAATCATAACCGTTTGGAAGTTTATAGTCGCTCAAATTCCGGATTTTTTTCAGCACATAAAATCATACCGAAAAGAGAGGTAAACTCGTAGACTTTCGGGTCAATTTTCTTTCTGTATAATGCGAGTTAGGATTAGTTCTAGTTCCATGTGTAGATCTAAGTTTCATCTTTCTAATGGCCCAAAAACAAAGCCTAACTCGATCTGTGCAATAACTTATAGATCCTCGAAGTTTGCTTCACGAACTGGTCGGAAGTTCGAGTTTTTCCAGAACCCGATCTCGAAATCACTTCGATTCGAGCAATTCCGGTGAGCTTTCTTCAAATTCCTCCGATTATGCTAACCGGTTTTACAATTCCGACCTAACCCATGTTTCAATTGTGTCAATTACGCTCTAGATTAGGAGAATTTGGCGAATTATAATCCGAATCGTATTCTGTTCTAATATAAACCCTAACCTTCGAATTGAATTCGAAACTCGATGAATACTGCATGATAATTGGGGAAATCGGTTACCATTAGAACCGGAATTCGATTTCGAATCCACAGAAACAGAATCGTTGAATTTCGTTCTGTAGATCGAGAGATATAGGTGAATAGTACTCGGTTTCGATTTGAGTCTCTGAAGAACTCGCGCAATACAGGCCGTCCGATCTCAGTTAATAAATGGACGGCCACGATTAAAACATACGATTTTAAAGTAAGTTTTTTTTATATTGTTTCCAGGAATAAACCCTAACTTGTTTAATTAATTTAAGTACCTTCCCGAATGTATTTTGACTTGAAATTTTAACCACAGATTCCTTATAAGTCTAGTTTATTTTGATATAAATTAATATGGTTTTTGAGTTTTTAAACGTAAGATATAATTTTTGCAAGTTTCGGTTATTGTGGAATTATCTTGATAAATTTAAAGGATATCTTTGTGAAATAAAAATTTTATAATATGTCTAAAATGTTATAGTTACTTTATATTAAGTTTGGGAATTTTTGGGCAACGGTAAAAGGTTTTAAAAATTGTGTTTATGAGTTTTTCATAAGAATAACCTATAATATAGGGTTTTTAATGTAATCAAAAATTAAGTATGGTTGTTAATTAACTTTTAAGCTGGGGAAAATAAGGGGAACTAAATTAAACATTTTATAACAGTAAGTTTATAGATGTTTTTGTATTAGCTTTTAAGAAAGTGAAATTATTTACACTTATGTATATATACTTACTTAAGTAGGAACTTATATAAATTAAGGAATTTAATTATCCAACATTTTATTTACCATATTATATGGGAGTTAATATTCTTAATTAAAACTAAGGAATATATATATATATATATTTACACATATATGTAAAAGAAATAAAATAGTAACTTAGGTTAAATCAAGGAGCTAAATTAATCTACATTTATATTAATTATATAATATGGTAGTTAATATATTTAACTAAAACTAAGGGAAATACTTTATTTTATAAACCATAAATCAGTTTTGGTTATGTCTACAAGATATTAGGTATAATTAAATACAATTGAATTTCTTAAAGAGTGTTATGGATAAATCTTAATATATGTTAGTATATATATATATATATATAATTACAATAAAAAAGATAAAGGAAATAACATTCCTTGTGAGAAATATACTAGGAAGGTTATATATAATATATACGATAATAAATAAATAATAAGAAATAAAATACCTTATGGAAAATATAATATGAAGGAATTAATGAGTTAAAATAAAACCTCTACATAATACTAATAATAGAATACTATATGAGGTGGTATTAAGTTATGGTTATGAATTGAGTTTTTAGTTACCCTTGAATTTCTAAGATTTATATAAACAGTATTAAAATACATGTATATATTTAGTCAATGTCCACAATGTAAATCTATAATTGGGTTAAGAAATTAATAAGTTGAAATTTAGGAATATTTGTAATTAGTTTACATAAAGTGTTACACAAATAGATCTTATTATATAATTGATAATAAAATGAATGAAATACTTTTACATTTAAATGTTATTATTATGAGTTACTTTTACATCTAAATGTGAAGAGGATAAATAAGTCTAGATTTAATCATTTCTTAATATTTATAGTATTGAGTAATAACTTAATATTTTGAGATTAAATCACTAAAAGGATTATGGTATAAAACTATATTAAACTATGATTAGGAAATTATTCTAAATAATAATCCTTAAGTTTCTTAGAATTAGTTAGCCATATAAAATACATTTATTACTAATATTCAAGATGTGAGTTTATAAATAAGTGTTGTACATAATAGTTAAAGATTTACTGAAAGGTTTATAAATAGAAATTAGATACATAAACCTTTGAACCTTTATTTAGAGGAACTAAGTTACATAAGAGGCTATAAGGATTTACCTTCTGACACGGGAAATATTAATGTGTCATTTGAATATAAGGTATGGGGATTTTTCATAATAGATTATCTTATTAAATAATTAACAATTTCACTTACGAACCAGAATTTAATTCTTTGATAAATTCTACTTTATGTAGATATATTGTCCATCCTAAATACAATAAAGGAAATTAATTTATTAAGTTATTCCTTTGAAACCTTTGGTCTTGTAAGTAATATAAAATGTATTTAAGACATAAGTTTATTAAAATTTAGTACAAAAGGATTATACATACTCTATGGAGAGAATGTGTGTAAAAATTAAATACTCGGGAATTAAAATGTAAGTAAGGATACATAAAAAGGGTTATCTTAAAACACCTTATTATAAAGTTATGGTTAAGTAAATAATATACCTTGTGGATACTAAATGTGAGAGTTCGATAAGTTGAGTTAACTATAATATGGTTATTTCAAGATGAAAAGTAATTTAACAACTTATGACAAGATTAATAGATGGTTGTAGTTAAAGGCCATTCTGAACTAAAGATAAGATAATTGAGTTTAGTAGCTCAAATAAGTTATATTAAAATGCATCCACAACACTACGATTTCAGTATACGGGATGTAGATCATAATTCAGTTAAGGGGGAAAACTTAGTTATAATGGATTATCTAGTAAATATTGATAAAGATACATAGTCAATAAATTGTGAAATAATAGTATAGTATTCTAAGATAAACCCATCATTGGTCATAACACGATGTATGTCCTAAAGTAAGAATAAAAGTATTGGGCTTAAGAATTGTTATTGAAATTCTAAGATTGATTGAATAACGTATAATGCACTTATGTTATAAAGGTCTTTAATGTGAGAATTATGGTTAGGAATGGGTAAAGTGGATAAGGGTGGAACAATTAACAAGTGTTAATAAAATGCATTCCTTGGTCTTACAACCTCGAGTTATACAACATTCTGAGACAAGTCAAAGGTTATTCATAGCATTTAAGTGAGGGCTTAAAAGACAATTGAGATTTAGATATCAGTGAGGAGTTTTATTTAAGTTTCGTGGGCTACAAGTGATTGATGATAGACTACCTTTAATATTCTTCAGAGTACTGTTGATTGTTTGTGCAAGTTGATTAGAACTGCTACAGCGTTACCCAGGTACGATTTCTCGTACTCAGCTTGATGTGTTTTGGACTTTATGGAATGTTTTGTACGATTTCTCGTACTCAGCTTGACGTGTTTTGGACTTTATGGAATGTTTTGTACGATTTCTCGTACTACGATATTTTTGCTGGTTGACTTGTGGAATGTTTTGGAAACGCTAACTGACTTTAAGAGGAACTTCTAAACATAAGAAATGGTTGTGTGACTGACTCAGCTTGTGTGACTAACTGAGCCTTGGATGTGGAACTCACTTGGGTATTGGTTTCTTCTACTTGGTTGCCCGTTAGACATTGGCTGCTTAGGGTTTACGCTTCTGCACTCTGTAGGACTGAGTGTTTTGGTATTGCTCTGGGTAGTTGGTGATCTAGCGGGATTTTTGGAAAAGGTCAATCTTGGAAATCCTTCTTTCGACGTGCGCGCGTCTTCAATGGTAACAGCAGGGGGCTGTATATCCCTCGCCCATAGGGGCATTGATATTGAACAGCAGGGGGCTGTATATCCCTCGTCCATCAGGACATTTTTAATTTAACAGCAGGGGGCTGTATATCCCTCGCCCATAGGGGCATTGATATTTAACAGCAGGGGGCTGTATATCCCTCGTCCACCAGGACATTTAAATCTGACAGCAGGGGGCTGTATATCCCTCGTCCATATGGACATTGATATCTGGCGGTGGGGGCCATCTCTCCCAATTGAATTATTCCACTCTTGAGTTATTGGTTCTTGGATCTATCTTATTATTCCTAGTCCTTTGTGACTATCTGAGTCTTTATACTCCAAACGGGAATTGGTTCTAACATCAACAATGGATGCTTACTAACTATGTGGTGTGACTACTTAAGTGGATGACTTGTTTTGGGAGTTCTTTATCTTTGTCTTGTTTTCCTTTCTCTTTAAACTTGATTGTTTTGAAGTGCTTTATCTCTGTTTTACTTTTAAGAGTTTGTTTTCATGTTACTATTTATTTTGAAGAGTTATGTTTTATAAGTTTGTTTTTGGAGAATTGTACCAGTTCCATTCCAGGGAACTGACCCGCCCCTTTCGGGGTGGGCTGCTTGGTTTCATCTTGCAGGTACGAATTGATTTACAGGTGGCCACGAAGAGAATGAGCGTTTGGGATGGGACTAGGTTTTGTGGAGAGAGAATATGTTTAATTTCTATTATGTTGTGTTAAGTTTTTCTCGAGTTCAGACCGTAGCTTTTGTGGATTGTAAGTTGTAAATTGGTGAGGTTTGGTGCCGGGTGTTTGGAACCCGATGGTCTGTAATCGCCTTAGAGTTTTATTTCCGCTGTATTTATGGTTAATAGGGGCGTTACAGGTGGTGTGAGAAATCTTGTTCTTGAGCTATCCCAAACAGCTCTTGTGCTCTTGGAAGGTAATAAATTTTCTAAACCCTAAAACCTAGATTGGAACTTGATTAATGGTTAAGGTTAGTTAGTATTAAAATGGTGTATTGAAATATGTATGTTGATGGGCTGTAGCATTGGAGGTTTGGTTTGGAAACCGGTAGAGAGAGAAGGAGAAAGAAAGAAGAAAGAAGAAAAAAAAAACTAGAAGCAGAAACAAGGTAAGGAATGCTCACCTTTGTGTAGTCTTGTAATTGTATATGTAACAGATTTTTAGAAATGAAATTGGTATTGAAAAATGGTAATGCATTAGTAGTATAATGTGTAAGAGAATATAAGTATTTTGAAGCATTAAAAGACATGTAAAACTGTTACAAAACAGATTGGGGATTAGTGTTTGTGTGCAGGAAATTTTGTAGTGTTTTTAGTGTTGTTTTAGTATTGGTAATAGTATATGGGAGCTTGTATATTGATGTCTATTGTAACAGGTGAAATGAGTGTTGAATTGTGAACTAGAATGAGTGGTGAGAGTGTAAAAATATAGGGGAGGTTATGTCAAAATTTATCTAGAATTAGAACACTTAGTGAATATTTAACTAGGTGAATGATGTAAGTTGTAACAGATTTGAGATAGATAAATAGAGGGAAGATGGGAGAGATAGTTAATGTAGTTGTAGTGTATTGGAGGTGTTAGCAATGACATTAGAAGAGGGAGTTGTAGATGGAGAGGGTTAGAATAAAATCTGTAGCAAAACACAACTAGGAAAACAACTAGTGAAAGTGTGAGTGAAACTTAGAAAATTAGGTGAGTGAATGAGTATAAAATTGTGTAAGGAATAGGAAATGAACTATGTGGGGTTATTAGGAGGTTTAAATGGTGCTAAAACATGTAGGATTAAGTGTAGGAACAATGGGGAAGTATGGGTAAAAGAGGACTGAAAACAGAATGTAAATGCAAATACTGGGCCGGACCGAACTTGCGACCGGACTTGCAAGTTCGTCGAGCCAGACTTACAAAGACGGGTGAGCTACTGGAATTGACCGAACTTGCGACCGGACTTGCAAGTTCGGTCGGACCAGAAATTTTCCCCGTCTGTAACCTACTGGAATCGACCGAACTTGCGACCGGACATGCAAGTTCGGTCGGCCAGAAAATTTCCCAGGATACCTACTGGAATCGACCGGACTTGCGACCGGACATGCAAGTTCGGTCGGCCCAGAAAATTTTCCGAGGATAGCTACTGGAATCGACCGAACTTGCGACCGGACTTGCAAGTTCGGTCGGCCAGAAGAATTTCGGTACTCTGAGCTACTGGAATGGACCGGACTTGCAAGGTCGGTCGCGTCCGGTCCGGTCAAAAAAAAATAAAAAATAAAAAAATAAATATTATTTAAATTAAATATATATATATATATATATATATATATATATATATATATATATATATATATGTAATACCTACATATATGTATATTGTACATGTATGAAAGCATGCCAAAGTTAAGTAAGAAAGTAAAACCTAAGTGATGAAAAGTAAGTAAGTAAAGTGTAAGTGTAAGAAGTAAAGGGACATAGTAAGTAGGAGTTAAGTTGATGATAGGTGTATTAATCATTCGATTGTATGTATTAATAGGACTTGATTTGTGACACCGAAGGACATTTGGAATCACGTACAACGGTGAACGGTATGGATTCCTCATGCCCCGTATGCTATCTTGGTTACTCTGATTTGTGTGTTGTGTGCTAATTGATCACCAAATAAGATAATGCACGAATCGGAGTTAATATGCATACTTGTGAATATGTAGTGTTGTATGATGTTGTATATCTTCTTTAATCATGGTTTGTATAATTCATGAATGTATGGATGATAATGAATGTGTGTATGTATGTTGTATTGTACCGTGACCGTTATTTATGGTGTTTGGACTTCTAACTTGTTCCTAACAAGCTAACCATCATAACTTAAAATGGTAATTAAATTGGAATGAGTAGAAGTCCGATATAGTTTCGGCCACGCGTGAGGATGCGGAGTCACGAGAGGTTGGCTCCAACTCCTGACTCTTAAGCTGGTCCGCGGCCCAAATCCCTTAAGTGGGTAGCATCCCGGATTAGTGAGTCAAGTAAATCCCGGATGTGGGACGGTGTAGTCCCCAAGGCCGGAGGTCCCGACGACTTAACTTTTGAGTATAAGTAAGTAAGTAAGAATGAGTAAGTAAAGTAATTGAAAGTAAGTAGTTGTAAGTAAGAAGAAGTAAGTAATGAGTAAAAGAGTAAAGCATTCCGATTAACCCGGGTGCATAATTTGGCTAACCTTGTGAAGGTAAGTAAGATGTGTGCTTGTATCGTTGCCTTGAATTGTGTAATGAATTGTATAGCATGTATATTGTATGAAGAGCATGTATGTATGAAATAAATGAATGGCATGTTTAGTGGACGTCAAATAGTCGGCGTGCCCTAGCTAGCACGCGTATATGCGGAGTCCATATGCAGCTTTTGCTGAGCCCCTTGGGGCACCATTTTTACTACACGCAGGTACTCGAGATTGATGAAGGTGCTGAGGATATAGTTCTATCTCTTTATCTTCCTTTTGATTGTAAACCATGAAATTAGATGGGTGTACTGAGTAGTACATGGCTGTAACTTTTGAATAGCCGGTGTACCATGGGGTACACCTTTTTGGATAATGGAAGTATTGGATTGGGGTATAGATGAGTAGTTTAGAAACTCATTCTTTTGGTAAGCTTGAAAGGTTGTAATTGAATATACTTTAAATACTCGGTGGTCCAGGATGTAAGTATTTGGTATATGGTATTTTGGTAAGTAAATTAGTAGCTCGGTACGTTATGTTCATCAGACCGTGACTGTAAGTATTAGTAGCCTAGCTAGCCGTATGGGCGGTTAGCGGCATTGTTTCACCCGCCGTAGTAAGTATGTAATAATTCCGCCGAACTCGTAGGATTAATAGGACGATTAGACGGTAAGCATAGGATTAGCGGTTGGGGTGTTACAGAATTATATACTAACTTATAATAAGTTAAGTATGAAATTGTAAAAGATTTATAAAATTGGGGTGAATTAGTGATTTCCGAAATTAGTGGGTACCAAATGGAGTTTAGATCAAACCTTGGGTCATTAGGAATTTTTAGGAATTTATTTGGTTGAATTTGGAGTTAGTATGAATTATGTAAGTATAATATATGATATATTTATCATTGTTTCATTTTGGTAACATATGGGGTAAAAACCGTAAATACCGAAAGTATAAGGTTAGGAATGATGTTTATAACCTTTTGGTATAGTTTGGTAATTTTTGGAATTATACATGAGGTTTTATCAAGATATATGTATAATATAGTTTTAATGATATTAGAAACTATATGTTATAAAATGGGGTAATTTGGTGAATATAGAAAGTTAAGTGGTGGAAATTAAATTAGAATAGACCATGGGGTCTGTTCGGCTATTTTAAGAAGTTATAACCATAGGTATAATTATATTAAGGTTTAAAGATTATAATAAGGTATATATAAGTGCAACAAAACGATAATATTTGGGGTGATTATGTAATTTCTGAAACTTAGGTGGAATTAATTAAAAACCGACAACCATATGGGTTGTTTGGTATTTTGTAATATTTTATAACTATAGGTTATAAAGGTTTTAATGATGTAAATATCATAAGATATGTTATATAACTATAATGTAACATTATATAATTAATGGGGTGGTTTTGTAAATATTAAAGAATATAAATGTGTTCGGTATTTATGAGTATTTTTGAATGAGAATTTATAATATGGTTTATAATAGAAGGGTTGTAACATTTATAATATAAGAAATATTCATTAAGGAAGAATGAACATATTATAAACTATAATATATGGTCCCATAATACATATACATAAATAAATATATGTTATGGAGTGAGAAATACAATATGGATCAATAACCATATAATACCATAATTAAAATGATATAAGACAAGGAGAAAAGAATCATAAACATTAGTTAAGGAAATTCTAATGTTATGTTGTCTATGGAATAATAAGGAGTTAAATAATTCAAGGTATTTTAAATGTGGATTATACAACATTGCATTTGGGAAGACTAACCTTAGGAAAATAAATACTAAGGTGAGATGTATAATAATATGATCAAATTATACACACAATATAGTGACAAACTATATCATATAATGTATATTAAATTACATGCGATAACGGATGTTGAGTTAAGTATATTAATATACCATAACGTAAACGTGCAGGTAATATAACGTTAACTAATCCCGAGTTAAACCGAAAACCCAACAAACGTTGTTAGTAGTTAACGGGGAATGAACCGGGAGGGATTAGTGACGGTACGGGGTACCGTAGAGTAATGTTGTTATACGTGATACTAATCTGTAGTATTATACGTACTACTAGACTGTTAAAGACGATGCGAGGAGCATTGGACCTTGCTGATTCATACTCCACCGTTTTAAATCAGGGTGAACGGTATGTTGATATGTGTCTCTGATTGTCTCTGAGGACTTCCTCGTTTCAGACTTATGTGTGAAATCTGTGATAAGGTAGTTTGTCTGAATATGTGAATTAATATGCATGAACTGTATATTAAGCTGCTTATTATTTACTATTTTTGTGATAACAGTATTGGTTCGTATATATGAACCCATATATAAAACGAACTAGCGGCTATGGTGCTATCTTATATGAGTAATATAAGGAACGTCAGAAAAACGTTGTAGCACTAGAATAATAAGATATGTATATTATCCGAGACCTAATTACGGAGCATTGGCCTTTTCTAAACGCCTCTATCGTACCTAACACTGGATCCCAAGTTTACATACTTCGGATTGGACTAATGACCATAGTCTGCTTTGTTAGAAAAATTGGTAATGCGATGCGATGCGATGGTATAGATGTAATAAAGCCAAGAGGATGTGGCTCTTGGTGCGCGCTGTGATCACAAAAACGATACCAGGATGTCCGCGTACGGGTCCGTAAGTATCAAGAAATTTCCCGCGAACTAGAATGGTTCGTTGGTCGGAGACTCTACCGTTGGAGTGGCTACTGCCGTGGGTGACCCGCCATAACATATGGGTAATTTAGAGACACGCCGTTTTAACGAGACGTTGTCACTAGGTATAACTGAACAACTACGAACAGCTTATTAGCTCGTACTTTTGGCGAACTGTATTGGGCTTTATGCCAAAGACGGAATTAATACTTGTTTATTATTTCGTTATTTCGCCCTGTTGTTCATTGGTTATGCTGTGTGGAATATATTATATGTGTTAATGGTTGTGTTCTACTGTATAGTTATTACTGTTATTGTTTACAGTATATATATTAAAACGGTATTGCATGTAACGAATCCCATGCTCTCGACCAAATAACTGAGGGGTCTGAGGGGGCATGACGGGGCATGTGATGACATACTCAGCAAGGGCTGATTCCATACCACAACCGTTTATTTTCAGAATATTAGCTGATTGTCGAGGCGGGGCGCGACATTTGTGGAATAGACAACAGTACGGTTTGTTACAGTGGGTACATTGGACTCGGGTTTAGTTAACCGAGGTGTAATTTTGCGTAGACACTCACGTGTACGGTTTTATTTGTAAGGAGGTATTATGTTGTAGTTCTTTTGGTATTGTCTAAACTGCTATCTATCTCTTGTGATCACTGCGGGAATACGTTTCATATGTTGATTATCAGGTAACGCGTTATCACTCGTATGGGCAAGTGGTAATGGTAACACCATAGTACGACAGTCTGTTATTTACTGCTATGAGATTTAATTATTAAGTACGACGTTTAGGAGACAATTAGGAGCCGAGTTAGAAGGGGTTACAAAAGTGGTATCAGAGCGGAGTACCGCTCTGATTACAAGAGATAGTAGTTAAGTACCGTGAGCCTAGGATACTCAAATACAAGTACTGATGAGGAAGTTGGAAATGAGAAAGATTAGGAGATTGTTGGGAACAAGTGTGTTTAACGCCTTTTAAGGCTATGTGAACTTATGAATGAGGAAAGTACAGTATTCTTACCGAATGTTGACTTAATTCTGAATCTTTCAGGTGTCTACTGGAGGTCGTCCGACAGGAAGAGGCAGAGGTGGTGGGTCTGGAGGAGGTCCTCCTGAGACCCAACCCATTGGCGTTGCTGAGACAGTAGCTGCCGTTTTCGCACAGCTGGCCCAGATGGGAGGCATCCAGATCGGAGCACCACCCATAGTCCCACCCACACCCGCACCGAGAGAGCCAAACTGGCTCAAGAGCGTCGCCGCACACGAGTTACAACATATGACGGAGTAGCTGACCCCACCGTCCTGGAGAGATATATCACCGAGCACGAAAAGGCTTTCGACGCCATCCATGTGCCTGCTGAGCACCAGGTCGGTATAGCAGCCTTTCATCTGAGGGACGCCGCTAGCACTTGGTGGAGGTCCATGATGGCACATTATACTACTATAGAGGGTTTCGGATGGGCGGGATTCATGGAGCTGCTGAGAGAGAAGTACTATCCTGCTCACCTAAAGCAGAGGAAGAGGGAGGAATTCGAAGCACTGACATAGGGTAGCATGACAGTGGATCAGTACTACTCATCGTTCATCGGGCTGTTAGACTTCGTTCTAGGCATTGTCTATTCTGACACTGTGAAGGTAGAGAAGTTCAGAGGTGGTTTGCGCTATGCCATCAAGGCAGCCATGGGTGCTGCTCTATACCCTACGGTTCAGGTAAATTAATTAACAGTTTGTGCAATTGTAACTCAGTATGATTTAATTCAAGTGTCGGGACACTTATTGAAGCATTATAGAAGTGCTATGATGCTGCTTCTCGGACTGAGCTATGGGTGAACAGTCGGGATGATTCCCAGGGGCAGAAGCATAAGGCCCCCGAGAAGGAGGCAGAGATGATAATAGGAGGCAGTGGCAGCAAGAGCTGGAAGTAAGAACTGCTTTAAGCTATTAAATTACTTTACTTGCTTGCCTGCTATTATACCTGCAATTCCTAATTCTCTGATGATAATAGAAGAAGAAGTTCTCTTGGAGGGAGAATAAGAAGGAGCAGGCCAGCTAGAAGGGTAAGGAGAGGGTCCCGATGCTGACCGGGCCTACATGATGCCCAGCCACTGAGATCTGCACCCCTAGGGGTAAGCCATCTAACCTCATGAGTGAGTTGTGAATTAGACTATCCAATACCTTTCTATTATTAATCCAAGTATTGTGTGATAATAGGTTCTGCACCCCAACGCCACTTCCACTACAAGCGTTGTGGTAAAGACCACCCGGGTGTTGACTGCACCGGGAATACGGTGGACTGCCACCACTGTGGGAAGAAGGGCCATCGGTCGTTCGAGTGCTTCGCGAATCAGGGGAGCCGATCGTACCACCCGTTCAAGGGGACTCAGAGCACAGCAGCTGGTGGAGCTGGAGCTCGAGGTGGCCAGAAGGGGCAGGCGCCCATAGCCCAGAAGGTGCAGCAGCAGCAGACCCTGAAGACCAATCTACCGAGCAACCGTACGCTGAATGCAACGGGAGCTTCAGGCGCTGGTACGAGTATGCAGCGCGATGAAGGTTAGATTTTGAAACCTTAACCATTGTGTGAGAGCATGACTAGGTGTTAAACGCTTACTTAACATGCATGTGTGTTTTAATTACCGCTTAGATAAACGACTTACTTAGGAAGCCTTTTACCTCTTAGGAGAGTTCGATATCTGCTATCCCACACTCACAAGACCGAGATCACCTAGACCCATGGAAGAGATATGAGAGTACCCTGACAAGTTGTGTCATGTAGTCAGACCGGGCATGATACTTCTCAGAGAGTTCCTAACCATAAACGGACAAATCGCCATAGTAGTTGAGTGTAGAACTTTAGGAAAAGGATTGGGAGGATTTTATACCCCTGTATTTAGTAGTGGAACTAAGATGAAACTGCACATAATGTGCTTAGGGAAGGATTGGGATCCGCAAACTAGGGTTTACAGAGAGGTGAGGATGGTAGATGGCGTATCAATACCTAGGATACCTGAGAGTTTCCTAACCTTGGTGAGAAGAGCGATGGAAATTGCTCAGGACTGCGAGAATCACCCTTTACCCGACATGACACCCGATGTTTGCATCATCAACTACTACGAGAAGAAGGAAAGCTTGGGATGCACCAAGACAGTGATGAGACGACCGAGTCCATCACTAGAGGGATACCAGTTGTATCGTTCTCCATTGGCGATGATGCTGAGTTCATATATGGAGACCAGAAGAGGATGGATCTAGCTAGCAAGATCGTCCTCAAGTCTGGGGATGTGTTGGTTTTTGGTGGAGAATCAAGGTTAGTATATCATGGCATCAAGACCATTAAGCTCAATACCGCACCACCAGCTCTAGTGAACGACACCCACATCCGACCCGGCCGTTTAAATTTGACTTTTAGACAAACTGATGTATTTTAGTAGCTAAGTATGTAACCATGTTGCAATACAATTGGATAAATGAAACAAGAGTTTATGTTCCTTCAAGAGTATGTTTTCCATCTGTTGATACCATTAACTTATAACTTCAGACCATGAAAATGAAAAGGAGAGTACCATAAGCATCGTAAATATGGCGCAAGCCAAGGAGTCCGGTAATGTCATCACAGGTACCTTTCCTCTCAATGGTGTTAGTGCTTTCATCTTGTTCGACATCGGGGCTTTGCATTCATTTATTTCCCCTACATTCGCGAAGAAGCTGAGGGCAGCCCCCGAACAGCTCTCTGACTTTTCTGTCACTCTTCCTTCTGAGGAGAGAGTTGAATGCACTAGTCAGTACACGGGATTAGAGATCAGCATCATGACTGAGACCTTTCCCATCGACTTGGTCGAATTCAAGAATTTGGGCTTCGACATTATAGTGGGTATGGACTGGCTGTAGAAACATAAGGGCCGACTACATGTGCAGAGCATCGACTACTACTGAAGGGGCCTAGCGGCAAGACAGTTTCATACCGCAGTGAGAAGAAAGAACCGACTGTTAAGATTGTGTCAGCACTTTCCCTGATAAAGGATCTGAGGAAGGGCAGACATGCCTTCCTCTGTTATGTTCAGGACACGAGACAGAGCGATGAGAAGAACTTAGACATTCTAGTCGTGGTAGACTTCCCCGACTTGTTTCCTGATGAGCTGCCAGGCATGCCGCCTGTGCGCGAGGTTGAGTTCGCCGTTGACTTGTTGCCAGGTACGGGCCCTATTGCTAAGGCGCCTTACCGTATGGCACCGGCTGAAATGAGAGAGCTAAAACTACAGCTGGAGGACCTCCTAGACAAGGGATTCATACGACCTAGTGTTTCTCCTTGGGGTGCTCCAGTGCTATTTGTTAAGAAGAAGGATGACAGTATGCGACTCTGCATCGACTACCGAGAGCTGAATGCGGTCACAGTAAAGAACAAGTACCCGTTGCCATGGATTGACGACTTGTTTGACCAGCTGAGAGGAGCCAGTATATTCTCGAAGATAGATCTTAGATCTGGCTACCATCATATTAGGATTGCAGAGGGTGATGTGGAGAAAACAGCTTTTAGAACTCGGTATGGGCATTACGAGTTCACTGTTATGCCATTCGAAATGTCGAATGCGCCATCGATCTTCATGGACTTGATGAACCGTCTCTTCAGAGAGCAGCTTGACAGTTCAGTTGTGGTCTTCATCGATGATATCCTGGTCTATTCTAAGACTCAGGAGGACCATGAGTTACATCTGAGACAAGTTTTGAGCATCATGAGAGAGAACCAGCTGTATGCCAAACTCTCGAAGTGTGAGTTCTGGTTAGACAGCGTGTCATTCCTCGGACACATTATTACAGCAAGCGGGATATCTGTAGACCCTGCCAAGATTGAGGCAGTGAAGAGTTGGCCGAGGCCGAAGACGGTAATAGACATCTGCAGCTTTCTAGGTTTGGCCGGTTACTACCGACGATTCGTGAAGGACTTTTCCAAAGTGGCCAAACCGATGGCTAACCTTATGAAGAAGGATTCCCAGTTCTTATGGTTTGCCGAGTGCGAGCAGTCCTTTCAGACACTGAAGGATCTCCTGACTTTGGCACCTGTTCTTACTATCCCTGAGGGCACCGATGGGTTCGAGGTATACTGTGATACCTCTGGAACCGGTCTAGGCTGTGTGCTTATGCAGCACGGGAAGGTTGTTGCCTACGCATCCCGACAGCTGAAGAAGCACGAGGTGAACTACCCACACACGACCTTGAGTTGGGCGCAGTAGTCTTCGCTTTGAAGATCTGGCGCCACTATCTTTATGGTGTGACAGTCATCGTCTACTCTGATCACAAGAGCTTACATCATCTCTTCACTCAGAAGGAGTTGAACATGCGACAGAGAAGATGGGTCGAGTTCCTGAAGGACTACGACATAGACCTGAGATACAAGGAGGGCAAGGCAAATGTTGTAGCCGACGCCCTGAGCCACCGAGCACACTCATTGTTTACTCTATTGGCGGGCAGCAGTCTGATTGATGAGATACGAGCTGCACAGGAGAGTGATCAGTATATGCAAGTATCAGGCAAAAGATGGTAGAGGGTTGTTTTGAGAGTCAGAAGTACGGCTTCGAACTGAGCGACGATGGCATGATTCGATTGAATGGCCGGTTATGTATTTCGGAGTCTACTCCTGACCTGGAGGAGAAGATACTCCGGGAGGCACATTGCTCGTCCTTATCCGTCCACCCCGGTTCTTCAAATATGTACAAGGACTTAAAGGTCCATTTAGTGGAGCGGGATGAAGAAGGACGTAGCCAACTACGTGACTAGATGCTTGACCTGTCAGAAGGTTAAGTTTGAGCACAGGAGACCCGATGGATTAGTGCAGTCCATGCCTATTCCTTGCTGGAAGTTCGAGGACATCTCGATGGATTTCGTTGTTGGTCTCCCAACGACTAAGGGAGGACTGAACACGATTTGGGTCATGTGGACCGTCTTACGAAGGTGGCAAAGTTTGTGGCGATGAAGGATACCTAGAAGGTCCCGAAGTTAGCGGACCTGTTCCAGAAGGAGGTGATCCGACACCATGGCGTACCGAAGACCATTGTGTTACAGGGATCCTCGTTCTTATCTAGATTTTGGGGTCAGATTCAAGAAGCCTTGGGTAGAAGCTGAAGCTCAGTACAGCATTCCATCCCCTGACCGACGGTCAGAGTGAGAGGACCATCCAGACACTGGAGGACATGCTGAGAGCTTGTGCCTTGGATTTTCAGGGGAGCTGGTTAGAGCGTCTACATCTGATAGAGTTCGCCTACATCAACAGCTACCACTCCTCTATTCAGATGCCATCGTTCCAGGCACTATACGGTAGACCGTGTAGGACTCCTTTATGCTGGGATGAGGCCAGCGAGACTACGCTTCTAGGACTGAGTACCTAGAGCTGATCAAGGAGGATGTCCTATAGATTCGTAGGAACATGAAGGCAGCCCAGGACCGACAAAAATCATATGCCGACACCAGGAGGAGAGACATTGAATTTACTACCGACGACATGGTATTCCTCAGAGTGTCATCCATGAAGGGGATCTTCCGGTTTGGGAGAAGGGCAAGCTGAGCCCAAAATACGTTGGACCATATGCGATTAGGGAGCGAGTGGGCCCGTTAGCCTACTGACTGGACTTGCCAGCAGAGCTCGGGAGGGTGCATGACGTATTTCACGTTTCACAGTTGAAGAAATATGTGCCCCATCCATCGCACGTCTTAGAGCAAGAGACTTTAGAGTTGGACCCCGCTCTTCGATATGAAGAAGTGCCACTCCGCATCCTCGTTACAAGACGAGGCAGACAAGGAACAAGACCGTTAGCATGGCCAAGGTTCTCTGTCGAACCATGAGGTGGAGGAGGCTACATGGGAGTTAGAAGATTCCATGAGAGCGTATCCAGCACTCTTCGAGTAGTAGCTGTGATATTTGTACGGGTTCGTGGACAAACCCTTTTTATGGGGGGTAGAAGCCACTTGGCTTGCGCATATGTTTTGCATTAGGTTTGTTTGTGGTGCGTTTTGGTGGTATGCTGCGTCATACATGTTTGATTGATGAATTGGTTGTATGTAGTGCCTAAGTGCACATGTGTTTGGTTACATATATAAAGTACCTTTGAGTACTCCGGATTGGTTTTGCCCTTGTTTAGTGCTGTATATGAATGAATGTGTCATGATTTTGACTACATGGAA
>JAIOTZ010001279.1:0-36234 GCA_023374045.1 Limonium bicolor
ATATGACACCCCTTCGCTTCTCTTGCTGGGATGGGTCTTCTCCTAGCAGTGCTTCAAGAGTTTAAGCTATTGTAGAAGCTTGACCTTGAAGCTCCTCCTTTTTGAGACCCAGTTGGTGGCTAAATGCGATATGGTTGTGGATGCTAGCAACAAGCTTGAGTATCATATCATTTTTTGTGTGAGAGGTAGCAGAAGTGCTATTGATGCACATGTAAGAATGAGAGAGAAATTCTTTTGCTGGATTTTTGGTTATTATCTATCCTTTGCTGGGAGATGTTTTTTCTATAATGGTGAAACTAGGAAAAAGATGTGGTTGGTATGTGAAGGGCGTGGGGAACAAGACTTCTTTGAAGGATGGGGATTCTCATGCGCAGAGGTATTGGAGTCTGATGTCCAAAAGTTTCATCTTAAGCACAATAATGGTGCATACGATTAAGATAACAAATTAAAATGCTTTGGAGCCAGACTTAGTGACAGGTAGCCTTAGCATTTGTTGTAATCTGACGGTGGGGTCAATCAGGAAGACTATAGATTGGGATATCAAGTGTATTGGATTCTCCAAGATCCTAGGTAGAAGCAAGTGTTATGATTGTAATATAAATTAATACAACTATGTTAGATCTTTTAATGTTTATGTATATGAGGTTAGCAAGGCCAAAACATTATGGCTCCGTTCGGTGTTGGTGTTTTGTGGTATAAATGTGGCATTTTTGACAAACATGCCAAACTGTCACACTGTCGAACAACAATGTTCAAAACAGCCACAAATATACTAGCACAAAACAGAGACGAAGCTAGAAAACTATAAGAGAAATTTCTCCAAATATCACTAAGTTTTTGCTTAATTCATGATATACCACTGTGTTTCTAAAATTACATAGGATAACACCGAGTTTTTACTTATTTCACCAGATACCACTTTGTACATATTTTGTTAACTTCTTCGTTAATATCCCCAGAATAAAAAAGACTAAACTACCCTATTATTAGTTAAACTAAGGTGGTATCTTATGGAATTTATCAATATGACAATTCATAGTGAGGCAATTAATTAATAACACGAGTACTTTTGTCATTTTTTAAAAATAACAAAAAAGTTAAAGTGTTATCTGGTGAAATAAGTAAAAACTCAACGTTATCATATGTAATTTTAAAAACATAATGGTGTATCATGAATTAAGCAAAAACTCAATGGTATTTGGTGAAATTTCCCAAACTGTAATTAGGGGGCGAGAATATTATAATAATATGAATTAATATTTAAAAATTAATTTTTAATAAATTAATTTGAATTTTTAATATTTATAATTATATTTTAAAATGATATTTATATTAAATTTGACACAAAAATTAAATTAAAAACTGAAATATATAAATTAATATATAAAAAAGTTTGTTTTCCCTTTTTTATTTTTAGTTTTTATATAAATATTGGCATACTAAATTATAAGTTAATGACAATAATATAGACAATAGTTTTAAACTAGTAGTGCTTTCTAAAAACTTCTACTAAAAATTATTTTGAGTAATTCTAATATTTTTTTAATTTATAGAATCTGTAATAAAAATCTAAAAAATATATTTGTATTATGGATAGAAGGGTACATGATTATTAAGAATGACATACTAATCCGTATTACTTTTGACTATATTGCTAAAATATACAATCTGAATATTTAATTATATCTACATATATTAATATATATGTCATATTTTTTAACAACTAATTTTTTTTTTTTTGTATGATGTAAACATTAATAAAGTTCACTAATTAATTATTATATTTTCCTTTTATTCAAATGTGAACAAGTAGTTTGGTGTGTTAAAACCATGTATAGTTACAATTGTTGTTATCCATTAATAGAATTGTGTCTGATAATAGTGAAATTATTTGTATAGACCTAAATATAAATGTTAACAATTATTTATTATAATAAAACTTTGTTGTTTTTCTAATTATAAATTATGTATATATTAATCTATATATTTGTTAGTAGCTTATTTATTTACATCTTTAAAAAATTGTTTTAAAATGTAATATAAAATTTGTAATTGTAGCATAGACATCTGTAAACGCACTACACGTAACTAACTTATTCAATACGCCAGACGAAACCGCCACACTGTTGAACACCAGTTTTCAAAACAACCAGCAAAATACCACAAAACAGCCAATCAAAACAACCAGACCAAAACAAGTACAAAACAACCGCAAAAAAGACATACCGAACAGAGGCATACCAACTTTCATCAGGTTATGGGTACTTGCATAGTGCCTTTACGACTTTTGCCCCTTTAATGGAATAGCTCAATTTTTTTAAAGAAGGCTGATATGTCAGCCTTGCCCATTTGCCAACTCTAACCAAACATGTCAATGGGCAAGATGTTTTGGCCTTAATTAGTTAATTATCCTTTGATTGGTATTTGTTACAGAGACATTTTTATACTTATTTTAATTATTAATTTTTTTTTGGGTAACAAAGGTTGGTGGCTTATTCAGACTATACGGCATATAGATATTAGCTTTTTTAAATTAGATATGTATATTTATATTTGAATTGAAGTGGAGCTAATACTGGATGTCCTTGCTATCGAATAGATGGAAGAGATTAACAGACATTGATAAGAAAGGAGAGGAGGGTAAGGAGAAATCTTCACGCCAACGATTTAGAGAACCATAAAGATACGCATGCCAACCACTCTTGCAAACTACTACTGACAGATAATCGAAGAAGTACCCTAACAGAAATATCAAAGGTATAGTGAGCCTTGGCAACTTGTTTTCATTTTAAAAGTGCTGCTGCAGCAGCAGGTGATAGCAGCTGAGGTGAATGTGACATTCATGTATATATAAAATCTGCTTCTTTTACATCTACTCTTTTCCTAATCCACTACCATACTTGAACAACAAACCAAAAAAAGCATAACCAAATGGTTTCTTCCATCCAATCCACACCCACCAACCAACCAAACAACCAACCAAACCAACCTTTAAAATTAAATTAATTTGATTGTCAGTTTTATTCTAGTAGTCTACAGCCAATCCTCTTCATTTAAAAACTGTGCAACAGAGCAAAACTGAAGTAAGTCGAGAGAGCATAGCTAGCTAAAAGAAAGGAATGATATGAGTAAAAAAGTGGGTTCTGGTTATGATGATTCAATGACAAGAATCATGGGTAAACCACAGCATCAGATCCTTCATCTTACCCCTGTAGTATTAGCAGGTGGCAGTGGTGGTGGTGGGTTAATCGCAGTCCGTGGAAGCTTCCAGTACTGTCTTGCTGGGTTCCTGATCGGCATCCTGGTAGTAGGAACGGTTCTGTTAACTAATTCTAGTATCGGACCGGATCAGAGATACTACTACTTGAGATTCATTAACAATATTAATACTGACCCACCAGCAGCATCAGCATCAGCATCCTCAGCTGGTAGTAATGTAATCAACAGAAAGAGCATGTCAAAAGAGAATAAGTGTGATTTCTTCTCTGGTAAGTGGGTATTCGACAACATATCTTATCCTCTGTACAAGGAGAATGAGTGCAGTTTAATGTCGGATCAGTTAGCCTGTGAGAAGTTTGGTCGAGAGGATTTAAGATATCAGCAATGGAGATGGCAGCCTGATCAGTGCGATATCCCAAGATTCAATGCAATAACGTTACTTGAGAGATTGAGGAACAAGAGACTTGTTTACGTTGGAGATTCACTTAATCGTGGACAATGGGTATCCATGATCTGTTTGATTGATACAGCAATCTTGAATCCTAAACTTAAATCCTTAACTTACCATCTCAATGGCTCCCTCATAACATTCAGAGCTAAAGTAGGTTTTTTTTTCTTCTTTAATCTATTATTAGTATTTGATTTTATCTGTATTGATTGTGTTTTGTGTGTACAATACAGGAGTATAATGCATCTATCGATTTCTACTGGGCACCTTTACTAGTGGAATCTAATTCAGATGATCCAGTACACCATCGTCTTCCAGAAAGGATTGTAAGAGTTCAATCAATTGAGAATCATGCAAGACACTGGACAAATGCCGACTTTCTCGTCTTTGATTCCTACTTGTGGTGGAGAAGGTCTACCATGAAAGTCTTGTAAGTATATCACTAAATCAAATTATTGTAACCTTTTTAATACATTTACTAATCCCATCGCTATTAAATAATTCCCAGGTGGGGTTCATTTAACGACGGCACATACAAAGAGATACCAATGTTACGAAGCTATGAGATGGCGCTACAAACATGGTCTAATTGGTTAGAACTCCATCTCAACCATTCAAAAACCCGAGTTTTCTGGGTAAGTATGTCTCCTACCCATGAAATGAGTCAGGAATGGGGAGCTCAACCAGGGTCCAACTGCTATGGCGAAATCATGCCAATAACCCGACAAGGATATTGGGGGACCGGGTCAGATCCGAAGATGATGAGATTAGTTGAGTCTGCTGTTCAAAGATTGGGTGTAATGGGTGTTAATGTCCAAATACTCAATATAACACAAATGTCTGAGTATAGAAAAGACGCGCATCCATCGATTCATAGGAAGCAGTGGGATCCACTAACTGACGATCAAAAGGATAAACCCAATACGTATGCGGATTGTTTCCATTGGTGTCTTCCTGGTGTCCCTGATACATGGAATGAACTCCTTTATGCTTTCATTTCTGACCCTAACTAATCTGTGTAACAATATTTTTCCTTGTAATCTTTTTTTTTTGGATATTTTTGATTTACTGCTTTTGGTTTGATATGGTCAAACAAAAGTAAGGGGAGAAGAAGAATTCAACCCCTACAAAACACAATGTACTCATTGTTGAATACAATTGAAAAGTTCAAATTGCAAAGTATGCATGGACAGCTTCTTGAATATAAACTTCTTTGTTGTGTCAATATCTGTTATCTACTATTCGATATCACTTTACAAATGATTAAATCAAAACAGAAACAAACAAACAACAAAAATTGCAGCCTCCCAACGACCGGCGCCGCTCTGGTGACATCTGAAATATCAATGTCACCGTGACATCCTTAATTTTGTCTGTCAGATCGCGGTCTGACATAAATAATATCAGCAAAAATTATCCTATGGTCTACACTAATGTAGGTATTTTCAATGATATATGGGTAAAGCCGGTCATATTTTTTCAACTAACTCACGCGCTACTCCCTCCTCCATCATGCCCGCTCACGTCCAAGCCCATCCTAGTGCCGCCCACCCACACCCATGCCCGCCTAAAGGAACATTAATGGTCCCCCATTTCGGCCCTCATTTCACTCCCCCCCCCCCCCCTAATAGACTCATTGTATTGTATAAAATGAGTAAAAGTATGTTTACAGTATAGAGTGGGAGTATATATACTAAGGGGCATATAATAGAAAATATAAGACTAGAACAGGGGTAACTTAGGAATAAAACCAACAGCCCCCCTTAAGTCTACCCCGTACAAACTTAGTCATCTAAGAGATATAGACCCACTCTATGTAGTATCTTCGTGTAGTCTGGTCCACCGAGACCTTTTGTCAAGAAATCTGCCAGCTGTTGTGTGTTGGAAATGTGTTGAACTTGAATAAGCCCTTCACGAATTTTCTGTCGCACAAAGTGTATGTCGATCTCTATGTGCTTGGTTCGTTGGTGCTGGACTGGATTGCGAGCAATGTGAACAGCGGACTTGTTGTCACAGTTGACGGGAACTGGAGTTAGTCCATCAACTCCCAATTCGTGGATGATCCTCGTTAGCCAGGCGAGCTCACATGTAACGTTCCGCATGGCTCGGTATTCGGCTTCGGCACTGGATAGTGAGACACTCTTCTGCTTCTTTGATTTCCACGCAATGGGGCTTCCTCCTAAGAGAATGATGTAACCAGATACAGATTTTCTGGTAGTTGGACAACTAGCCCAATCGCTATCACAATACGCGTCCAGCGATAGGGATGAGGTGTTGTTTAATAGAATACCATAGTTGGTGGTACCTCTAAGATATTGTAACGTGTGAAGAGCTGCATTATAATGAGTGACTCGCGGTGTTTTTAGGAACTGACTAAGAGTTGAGTAGTAAACCCAATGTCAGGTCTTGTGTGGGTGAGGAAATTCAGTTTCCCGACGAGACTCCGATATATATATGGGTGTTCAAGGAGGTCCCCTTCGTCTCTGTGTAATTTGCACCCTAAGGGCAACGGAGAGGGAGAATGTTTTCCCTGCATGGTATCAAATTCCTTAATGAGATCGTTACAGTATTTTCGTTGAGATACGACGAGTCCCGAGTTTGTGTGAAGAAATTCCATACCAAGAAAGTAACTCAGTTTTCCCAAATCCTTGATTTTGAATTCCTTGTCCAGATGTTGTTTAATATAATTAATTTCTGTTATGTCATCTCCAGCTAGGAGTATATCATCTACGTATATCGCGAGATGTGTGGTATGATTGTGTCGATGTTTGCTGAAAAGGGAGTAATCATTATCAGACTTTGTATATCCTAGAGTCTCAAGAAGATCACTTAGCCTTGCAAACCATTGTCGAGATGCTTGTTTTAAACCATATAAAGATTTTCGAAGGCGACATGCATTAGCAGTCCCATTTGTCTTCAACCCGGGAGGAAGATGCATGTATATCTCTTCGTGAAGATCTCCATGTATGAAAGCGTTGTTAACATCTAACTGATGTAGATGCCATCCCTTCTTGACCGCAATAGAAAGTAGTGTAGTGAGGGTGGTCATGCGAACAACAGGAGAGAATGTCTCTGTGTAGTCGGATCCAAATCGTTGGCTGAACCCTTTTGCTACAAGACGTGCTTTGTAGCGTTCGATGGATCCATCAGCATTAAGTTTGGTCTTATAGACCCATTTACATCCGATTGCCTTTTTGTGTTTTGGGAGCTTAGTAAGTTCCCAAGTGTTGTTGGACGTAAGAGCTTGCAGCTCTTTGTTCATAGCATCTATCCAATGTTGACTTTTCGAAGCTTCCTCATATGAAGAGGGTTCGTGCAAGTTTAAAATTTTATCATACTGTACCGCGTTGGTAATGGCATTTGTGTATATAGATCTATTTGGGGTAAGGTCTGTTAGGGTATGTATGTAATCATCATTTGTAGTAGTCACATTAGCGGTATAATTTTTGTTAAGCCTATCATGAAGAATATCGCTAAAGGGATCAAAGTGTGATGAGGTAGTGTGTGATCCAACGACATAGTCTTGAAGATATGAGGGAGCATTCCGGGAGCGGGAAGATCGTCGAAGAGTTTGAGTATCGGGAGCATCAGTGTTGCGATTGTTGTCATTCTCAGATATGTCACGTTGATCGTTTAAAGAAGTATGTGTATGATCAGTGTGTATGTCATGCGTATAAGGTGCATGTTGTGTTTGAAGCTGATCATTGTCATAGAAAACAGCATGTCTGTCTTGCGTATCATGCGTATAATGTGCATGATCGGTGGGAGATTGTGAGCTATGAGGTGGAGTGGTGGTGTGAGGTGTGGAAGAATTTAAAGGATCAGGCAGGACATAGCGCAGGTGATCCTGATCCATGGTATGGTGTCGTATCACCATTTGGTAGGATGGGAGAATGAGTATCAAGAGACATATTATTCCTTTTAAAAGGGAATGTAGACTCGTGAAATGTGACATCACGAGATATAATAATTTTGTAATCAGAAATACGTAACAACTTGTACCCTTTTTGCCTTTCTGCAACACCTAAGTGAATGCAAGGTGTCGATCGAGGGTCAAATTTACTTTTGTTAGTTCCAAGAACCATAGCATATGCAAGACACCCAAAAACACGAATATTTTTGTAATCGGGTTTATGGTTGTGTAGACGTTCATAAGGAGATATCCCTTTATTAGCTTTACTGGGGAGACGATTTATTATATATGTTGCTTGCAATATGCATTCTCCCCAATATAGGAGGGACATGTTAGAGTGGAAATGAAAAGCACGAGCTGTTTCCATAAGGTATCTGTGCTTACGTTCAACGACCCCGTTTTGTTGGGGCGTATGAGCACATGAAGTTTGGTGTATGATACCTAGATTGTTAAAGAATGATTTCCCTTCGTTTAAGGATCCCAACTCCATTGCGTTATCAGATCGAATCATTTTGATAGTTTTCCCAAATTGAGTCCTAACATAAGCTATGAAGAATTTAATGAAGGGAAAAGCATCTGATTTATTTTTGAGTAATTTAACCCAAAGAGCCCTACTGTAATCATCAACAATGGATAAAAAGAAACGGCTACCGTCATGTGTGGGTTGTCTAAATGGGCCACACACATCCAGGTGGATGAGATCAAATATAGCATCACATCGACTATTAGATATAGGAAATGGTAGTCGATGGTTTCTAGCCTTATCACATGAATCACAATGAAAATCTATAGGTATATTTTTATTATCAACTATATCAAGCTTAGAAAGCTTTGGCAAAGGTACATGACCTAGACGGTAATGCCATAACATGGTGTCCCTATATGTAGCAAAACATGGAATAGAATCCTTAGTAACAACATTATTGGAAAACAAACTATTGAAAACAACAGATTTCGAAGCCCGGTATTTATTTCTCTCATGTATGAAGTTTTCTAAGGCATGATCATGTAAGATGTAAAGGCCTTGAGTCTCTACTCCAAGTGTGACGTGGGCTTTTGACTCAAGGTCCTGCAATTCACAATGATCATGATAAGTCAATAGTTGAGCATTTAATTGGATGAGGAGTTTCCGGACGGATAACAAATTAAATTGGAAACTCTTAACATGTAGGACTTTATGAAGTGTAAAATTTGGGGAAATCATAACATCTCCTATTCCATCAATGTTCCCTATATGACCATCGGGCATAGCCACTTTATATGTGCAAGGAATATAAGTCTTGTTATCATATAAAGCTATATTTCCACACACACTATCAGTGGCACCAGAATCTATAATCCATTTCCCGATAAAAGAGTTGGTACCTTTACTGTTAAAATTGCAGCAAGCATGACTATGTATAGTATCGGTCATAAAGTTATAAACATCAGTATCAATGAAACTTAACATATGCGCATGATGATTAAGTATAGATGAAGTGCTTGTATCATATGGCATGTTGTCACGAGGGCTCATTATATCACCAGGCCCAGAAGCATTTTTATCACAGCAAACACAATAATAGGTTTGGGCTGTAGTGTTATTACCTGAGAATTGGTTCACCAAGGCCAGCGCCTGGTCATGCTCCGCTCCCAAGTCGTCCTGGCCCATGATCTGGTTAGCAAGAGCCTGGATCTGCTTCTGACTCAGCCCAGGGACATGCGTGGCCTGCCCCCTGAAGAAAGCGGTCAGGCTTTCAATTGAGAATCGGAGATATTCACAGCCTCGCTAGGGTTTCCAGCGCCATTGTTGTCTGCTTCACCTTCCTCGAGAGTAACAGTGTATGCCTTCTTCCCTTTGTTTTTCCAATGCGCCGGAAACTTCTTGGTGACCCAGAAGCATTGATCGTATTCATGTCCCGGTTTTTTACACTTGGCGCATCTGAGCCTCGATTTTCCATCATCTTTCTGTATTTTGGAATTCGGTCCCGAATTCTTTTTGATGTTGGATGATCCTGCTACAGCGGCAAAGGTAAGGGTTTCGGTATCTTCTTTCTTGTTCTTCTTGTTCAATCGGTGTTGTTCCTCCTGTCTGAGCATGGCGTAGAGTTTATCTACGGTTGGGAGAGGAGTTATCATCAGAATGTTTGACCGGATACTCTCATATGAATCATCCAATCCCATGAGAAAATCGAAAACTCTTTCGTTTTCCATAAACTTCTGAATTTCTCTTGCCGATCCGCAAGTGCAATTTGGAAGAGTAACCAACAGTTTCTGCTCGTTCCAGATTTCACCCATCGGGTGTAGTATTGGTTAATGTTTTGATTCTGTTGCTGCTCTATCTTTCTGGATTCTTGCCTCAATGTGTATAGTCGCATCCCTTGAGCTTCTCCAAATCGATCGCATAGATCGAGCCAAATATCCCTTGCGGTCGGATAGTACATGACCGATTCACGGAGAGAATCGTCTAAGGCTGTGTAAAGCCATCCTTTGACCATTCCGTTTGATCGCTCCCATTCGACACGTTCATCTCCATCAAAATCATCAGCGAGCAAAGATCCATCGACAAAACCTACCTTGCTCTTAGAAGCAAGGCCATTGAGGAAAATCTGTTTCCAAGTATTAAAACCAGTCCCGTTGAACTTCGGAGCCAACACGATCCCAGGATTATCAGAAGGATGTGTGAGAAGGTACGCCTTCCTTCTAATCTCTGAATTCTTTTGTGTTTTCTTTTTCGGCGTCTTCTCTTTACGAACAATCTTCCCTCTCTTCAGAGATTTCCTAATCGTGACTGGTTTGATTTTTCTACGTTTACTAGGACTGTTCTCTTCATCCTTATCGGTTTCATATTCTGATTCACTTTCATTTTCATCTTCTGTTTGTTTCTCGTCTATTGGGAGATCCATCGGTGAAGAAGAAAAACAAACGGTGTGGAGAAAGACTTACGAATTTGACTGCGACGGAGGAATGACAACGGATCGCGCTTCTCTGGTAGAATCGGAGCAAAACGCAACACAATCGGACGTTGAATCGCGCTGCGAGAGTTTCTAATTTGCTCGATGTAAGGAATTCGCAGAAGATGAATCAGATCGCAATGTAGATTTGTTTTGTAAACTGAATGTAAAGTGGTAGCGAGAGAGATTCTCGCAAGGAAAAAAACAATGTAGATCTGTGTGTATAGGAATTGAATCGAATGTATCAATGAGATGATTCAGACGATTGTCTGAAAGTTAATGGAAAGAGAGGTTTGAACCTGCTCTGATGCCATAATAGACTCATTGTATTGTATAAAATGAGTAAAAGTATGTTTACAGTATAGAGTGGGAGTATATATACTAAGGGGCATATAATAGAAAATATAAGACTAGAACAGGGGTAACTTAGGAATAAAACAACACCCCCCCCCATTTATCCTTTCCTTTCTTCACCGATATTCTACTCTCCGGTTTCTGTCGTCACTTACTTGCTCCCACAGTTGTTCCTGATGAACTCTGTTACTTGTGGTGTGTTGTCTGTCTTCTTCTCAGAAATTCTACTTTATTGTCATTAGTTGTCTCTCAGTTACTCTTAAATCTCTACTCGTTGTCTGTGGCGACCGTTCAGCATATTTGCCTTCACAATAGGTATCCAGGTATGTATAACACTTTTTTCTTTTCGTGATTGAACTACTTAAAATCCGTAGTCTAATGAGTACGGTATGGTTCCCCTTTCCATGAATTTGCATATGTTTTCTGTTTCCCTTCATTTTTTTGCAAGTATGACAATCATATATTCTTATTGAATTCGTTGTTTGCTTAAATACGTTCAGCGTTCCTTCTAATGTGTTGCATATTTAACTCCATATATGTAGCCGGGAATCATTCATCATACATCCTAACGTAATAACATTTAATTAGTTTGATGGGGTAATATGAAACGTTGTAGAAAGATGAAACAATACATAACCTATGTACTTTATTAAATTGCTCTACTTTGGTTATTAAATTATATTTTTTAGATTTAGCGTTATGTTTTGAATAGTACAAAAGGTGCAACCAAGACAGTTAAGTGTTGGATTATTTATCTGCCATTCATCTCTTGATTTGTGACTTAAATTATCCTTAAGGTTGATGTGATGTAATGTATAATCAAACCATTTAGGTTCACTTAATTAAATGGCTCATAGTTTTTCACCCAAAGCTGTAAGGACTCTTGAAACAGAGCCAAATAAAGCAGTGCATCAGCAGCCTGAGTAGGAAGCTATTAAAGACCGTAAAAACCATCATGGTGCTTCAGTGATGCACTTGGGTACGAGAAAGCTCTGGCCTTGGGGCTGCTGGATCCTCTGCTGCTGTTGGATCTTTGTCTGGACCTACATTGCGGGAATCCTAGTCTCAGGGACCAACCACCTTAGTGATCTAGCCACCGACTCCTACTCTAGTGGTATCACTTCCTCATGAGTTATGAACACATCTTAGTAACATTTTGCGCGCATAGTAGGAGATGTGGCCTGAGTAGGCTGCGATGTGTGATACTCAACTGCTGATTACCCAACGCTTGGAGTGGAGTGACACTGTCCAGGCTACTATTCTCTAGTGCTTGGAGCAAATTGATGTTGTCCAGGCTACTACCGCTCAGATTCTAAAGAACTTTCTAGCTAACATGGGACAGTAGCCTCGGCCTCCACCCCCGCCACCTCAGTGATCTGTTCTTTACTTTTGTAACACCCCAACTCGAAATCTAATAACCTGAACGACGATCGCTCCCAATAAAACTAAAACTGCAGCAAAATAAATTACAATAACCGGGCTGTATTACAAGGCCGTTAGCCACCCTTGTGACTAACAAGGCTAACTCCAAATACAAATCTCAAATGTCACAGTCTGAATACGAATACAACCCGAGATACTAGGAATCAAACTCAAAGGTACAATAATCAAGTAAAACAAATAGCTAGTAATAAACTCCCATAGCTTGATCTACCCCACCTACACTCGGTGTGATAATCTCTTCAACTTCAGGTACCTGAAAAGTGGGGGTGCCCCCAAAGGGGCTCAGCAAACAACGCTGGTATGGAAAACGTGCAGCCCATCGGCTACTGGGCCACAACAACTACTTTGTCGAATACATGCAGTTCATTTTTGTAAAGCTGTAAACAAGCATAACATGATAATATCAAGTATCCATACAAGGACAACAATATCACATAGAACAAGACTTCAGAAGGTCAAGTTAGATGATCTGTAATTGTTTGATAGTAGTCGGGTCCACACAATGGGACTGACAGGTATATAAGAGTATGTCAATATAGTGAAGGTATAGTGACCTTGTTAAACCCTATCTTCATAGAGTAAATGTTCGGGTATGATAAACCCTTAGACGAGATGGGACTCTCGTACAAGTAGGTGGGTAATAATTCCCTCAGAAGATAACGTAGTTAACTCCTGTACTTAAAAGAGGTGGGTATCGTACCCTCGAGAGAAATGAAGTCTTCCTCCCAACTTGAAATGTTCCGGTACGGTCCCGGAGAGTGGACATAGAGTGCACCCAAAACTTCCGTTGCGACGTAAATTGAATAGGAGACGACCTGAGACAGGTACAGGTCCTGTAGCATGCATGGCCAGATCCAACTGGGCTCTTCGTTCTCGTTGTATAGAATTGTTAGGTATCACACAAGGACGTTAGTTAAGAACACGATGTGTATTGTCAGTTATCACGCTTTAGGATAACGACGTCTGTTATAAAGTGAAGTTAGTGAGAAACTTGAGTACAAGTTCTCGGTATAATAAAACACAGGTATTTAATCCACTGGTAATGTAGTGTTGTATGCGTGGGACATACATGTTATAGTTAGCATCAACACGCACATAAAATAATACAACAGTGCACAAGAGTGATACAACATTTTACAATAATTATCTTGGTCGTTATTTCACACAACAGATAGCACACAAGCCAGTGTAATCCGGTAGCAAACAGGTTGCAAGAATCCCATACCGTTCACCGTAGATTGCAGTTGAATATATCCTGGTCAACGCCTAGTCAAGTATTGTCCTATATTAGGATTAACTGAGAGGGTTAATTTATGTTACCCTTGTATAATAATTTTATTGGATCATTCAACAATTTCGTATTTGTTATTTCATGTGAGGTTTATTTCTTCATACTTAGATAGTTTCTTTAACCTCTTAACCTCATTGATAATTAAGGTGTTTATATATATTCCAATTTATATAGTCTTAATTAATAACTTATATTGTGTGGTAATTTCTTTTAATTACCTTATGATTTAATGTATAACTTATTTTGTTATTCCTTTTTTATTTATTTATAAATCCTTTAATGTACATATATGTATATATTTATTCATGTACTATTTATGTTATATGCTTTTAATTGTCTAGATGACATAATAACTTTATAATTTCTCAATTATATTTATATGCCATACATGGACATAATATTCTTATAGTTTTTATTATTCCCCTTTTAACCATAAATAATATTTATTGGTTACCATTAAATTCCTTATAACTATAAGCCATAGTTTTAATTCCATAATCCCTTAAATCAAAATTCTTTTTCTAATTCCTCCAAATATCCACATAGGGCCTATACTTATTTAAACTTAAATACTTACCCTTATATTTCGGTTATTTACAAAACAACCATAATAATTCATAAACTTTACATTTAAACTCTAATCTCATTATATCATATAGTTTTAATTCCTTATTTAATTACAAAACCACTATTAATATTTCGGTATATAACATTTGAACATTATAACTTTTCGAAAATTATAACCTAGCCCCTCAAACTTTCGGCCTTAACATAATCTTTCATATAATTACAATTTAACCTCAAAATCTTATAACCTTTACATAATGTCTTATAAGCTATAGTTTTAATTTTAATTCCCTTTAATTACCGAATGTATATATATAATTTCTTAAATTACAAATCTAACCCCAAGTAATTCGGCTTTGACATAAACTTTCCATTATTTACATTTTCACCCCTAAACTTTATAATAGTTACTTAATAACTTATAAACTATAGTTTAATTATTTAATTCCTCTAAATTTCGGAAGTGTACTTTATATTTCTCCTAATTATGGATTCGCCCCATATTAAACTCCAACTTTTCATAATAAGTTTTATAAATTACAAAATAGCCCCAAACTTTATAAATTGTTAATTTAACACTTGTTTAAATTAACTAAAATTCATAAACTTAATTCCTACCTTTATATTATATCATAATTACTCCAAAGAAGCCCATAACTCTCGGCTTTTACTATATATGCACCAATCTTTTCAAAATTTACAATTTAGCCACATAACTTAATTAATTAGCCATTTAAGCACTAGTAAAATATTTTTAACTCACCAAACTTTATAATATAAGTTTATATACATATGTAGCTCATTAAAACCTATTCTTCACCAAAACCATTCGGCCATAATTTATAAGATACCATATAGTATATAAAAGTAGATTTATATGTCAAAATAATTATACATAAATTCATATGAGTCATATAACTCATGTAAAAATTATTGTAATGTCTTAGGTTGATTTTTAGCTCAAAATAGAGCATGTTTGTCCTTGACAATTCGGTATGAATATATATTTAACATAGATAAATTTTGTGACTCAAAAATGTGTCTTAAGGTAATAAATTTACCATGTATGTTATAAGCTATGCTTTTGGCATATGTTACCATGTAGTTTCGGTTTTAGATACCTAAGAAGGTGTACATAATTTTTGTATAATTTTTAGAAGCTCTACCAAGCTTAAAACATAAAGATTGGCTTAGTAAACTTACACTTAATAAAGGATGGTTAAGTGCTTGAACTCCTCTTGAATTCCCAAGCTTTCTCCAAAGGAAATTGATGCTCCACTTCGGTTTTTATGCAAGAGGTGAAGGAGTTTAGGAGTTAGATCTTTAACAAAGATCTTAAGTAGATTTGTAAGTAGTTTTCCAAGGATTTACCTTAAGTTTTTCTTCTTAGAATTTTGGCACACCTAAGATGAATGAAGAACCAACTTTCCTTCATGAAAATGATGAAGAAAAGAGCCTTAGAAGATGTAGAACTCGGATACACAAACAAATGTGCTTTAAGCTTGAAAATACCTTAAGATGATCTTGGATGCTCCTTGGATTAATGTTGATTTAGACAACTTCCTTGGAGTATAATTTGATGCCGAAACCTTGTGGTTATGCTAGGAAGAATTTTGCTTCAAGACTTGATGAGAAATGCTAGGAAATTAACATAGAAATGAAGATAGAAGTTAAACCTTCATTAATGGACTTAAGAGCTTCAAAGGAAGAAGATGGAAGAAGAAGAGAGAGAGCTTACCAAACCGGTTGCAAGGAGTGAAGAGAATGGCTTGCAACCGTATAACTTAAGCTAGGTTTGGAAAGAATTTGATTTGTTTATTTTGGACCTATATTGGCATGTTAGGTCTAGACTTGTTTATTAATTTGTCTTTGATTTTTAGGCTCCAAAAATCCCTAAATTGAGGCACCCATTCGGCCATGTTAAGAGGTAGAAGACAAGTTGCATAAATCATGCTAGACAAGGTGGTATGGTAAGGTAGGTAAGGTTTAGTTCTTTTGATTTTTCAATGTCATTTTGTCTTCTTTTCCCTCCTTGAATGTAGACGGTTCAAGGCTGTTTTAAGCCCCTTCAATCGGCAGCCACAAGCCTTAGACAAGCATGGAATGGTCACTTGCATTTAACAAATAATTTCCTAGATCTAGATCTACTTTTTGCCTTAATAATTCTTGCTTTTGTCAAGCTAACATGGCCTTGTTTTCCTGCAGGATTTCAAAAGCATGGAGGTCAAATGAGACTTATATTCTTATGCTTTAAGTATTATAGCACATGGGAAGGTGAGTCACCATGTTCTATGTCATTTATAAGTTTTAAATGTAAATTTTATACTACTTTTGCGGTAGAAAATCGGCCCCTATAGAGCTGCTTGTTTGACACTGTATTTAATTGATTTAGATGTTAAATTCATCCCCATTTAATTTTCATAATTCGTGGAATGTCAAAAACTACAAGGTAATTGCGTAAAACGCGTTTTAGTGGCACCCGAAGGTGCATTTTTGTGCTCTAAGGATATTTTGGAAAATATGTTGTCGCTATGTGTAACACCCCAACCGTTAATCTCGTCATTACCTCTTAAACTGTTACTAATTACTCCTACTCACGCAGCGGAACTCTAATTACAACGAGGGGTGAAACAACGCCGTTAGCCACCCATGTGGCTAACCAGGCCTTTCTTACATACCGTAACGGTCTGATGAACTGGAACAACCGAGTACTTCATACAAATACAATACTCAATTCATATCTCTACTATACCGAGTCTACAATATACGGATGCCGATAACATACTCGGACTTACACCTCATTCAAACGCATAAGTAATTACAATCTAACTACCCATGTTCACAGCAGTCCCCGTCCTACTCTCTCGAACGGTGGTCAGCTTCAAGTACCTGCACACTAAAAACGTTCCCCTAGGGGGTCAGCTTACGCTGAATATGAAATTCGCATATACCGCGTGCTAACCGCGGTACGCCGACTACTTTGGGTCGGATATACATGGAGTTCATTTTAATCAAACAACATGCATCATGGCAATACTATATCTGTATATCACACAAGGAATCTACATCCAATCACGGAACACGATTCCTAACTAAATAACAATGTTGTTAGTGGTAACTGGTTACTCTTAGGCATTGAGGGTTATTCCTCACTATGCCTTGTTTACTTATTCAATACCTCACCGCTCTCTCGGGTTACTTATTCTTATACAACCCATTCTCTTGGGCTACTCGTACTATATCACCCACACTCTCGGGTTACTTATTCTCATAATCTCACCCATACTCTTGGGTTATTTATTCTCATTATCTCACCCACACTCTTGGGTTATTTATTCTCATTATCTCACCCACACTCTTGGGTTATTTATTCTCATTATCTCACCCACACTCTTGGGTTATTTATACTCAAGCTCTTGTAGATTCTCGAGACACTACGGGTCTCCTACGTCACGCTTGTTATCTCTTAATACATACTTAGGCCAAAACTCATGGCTCTAGATTCTCACTCAACAGGCTTCGTTGACATTTCTCAATTCCTGGCTCTCCCACTCGATCATTACCGCACAAGTGCAATACCAAAACACTCAGTCATACAGAGTGCAGAAGCGTAAACCCTTGACAGTAAATCTCTCATGGGATAGGAATGATTATGTCCCCTTTACCACATTTGCTCATCAGCTTCATATCATTAACTAGTTATACTCTTTCAACGGTCGCTTGCTGCGTACCATGTTCTACTCGTTACAACATTCGCTTATATGGCATCCGCTACTACTTTAGCTTCCGCTCGGGTGTTCTCGCCATTTACACGATGGCTTGCCATTCACTTGGCTCAACAACATACGCTATTGCTAAAATCTCTCTGCGCACTTGCGCGCTGCTTACTCTGCAGTTCATATTGCAACATACAGGTTTACTACTCAACTGATTACTCTTCGGTCTAGAATTGCTGCAATCGAGGTTCCTCTTTACACTCTACTATAGTTCATATACTCATTGGCAATATACACATGCTCAAGTTTTACTACACCGCTCTAGCGGTTTCACATTACATACTTAGGTGGTAGCCTTCTCTGGAGGATTCACGCAAATGCCGCTCCATAGGCCCCATAATAACAAGTGGTATCCCCACTCTAAGGTAGTGGTTCATTCTCCACTGTTCCTCTTATGCCTCTATCCATAGGTTTCAACGTTTAGATCTACAAGTTGCAGTTAGTTTACCGGCTTATAAGCCACATTGCCTCGCCATGCTCCATGGGGCTGTTTATACAGGTTTCATCTTCTCCGTATGCCATTAACGGTTAGGAGGTTTTCCTGGGCTCTTCGACATGGTTGTCTCACCACTCTTCCGTACTTGGAAGGCCCTTTTATACTAGGTATTAATTCATGCCCTCTAGCAATTAGGGTATCCCGTGTTACGAGGGATCCCTTCAGGTTCTACCCGAGGGTTTGCTTAAACACTTGTGTTCTCAACACGATGTTTCGTTCAACTACTGTTGACTCGGCACCCTTCTCGGATTGCTCCTGGGTGTTACTGAGTAATGCCATTACATCTGGCTTGTACTCATGGTTATGTTCAGTTGTGACTTCGCCTTGCGGCTATGTCCTTGACCATCCCGTTTAGGGTTGTAATGTCTCCCATTATTGGGTAGATCCTTGGTACCTTCTAATACCTTCTAGTCTGGTCATTATTCTCTTCAGTGAGGTATAAAGTGGGGATTCTATCCCGTTTATCGTACATTAATAAGTTCATTTAGGCATTCGCCGTATTATTTACACTGGTATTCACCCAGTATTAGGTATTTCCTGAGACATATCCAATGTCTGTACTTAATACTTTGCTTCTCGCGCTTAGAACGCTATATCCTTAGGTCCGTCACCTTACTGGATTATAGACTCTAATCTTGGTAAGCTTCCTTATGTTCTTCGATCATTCGAGTGTCCATCTGTCTTTGTTCGAATTGGCTCTTTCGTCCGTAGTATGGAGTGGGCTACTTCCCGTGTTCCGTACTCTACTTGCATACATGGAGTATCTTATTGACACGTTACCACTTACCCGACTAACTCATAACTGGTCTGTCAGGCCGCAAGCTCCTTGGAGTGCGGTCGTTCCATGCCTCGTTTGTGTACACTTGTAGTGTCGGTCACGCCTAAGTGAAGTATTCTGTTGCCAACTCCTCTTATAGGGTCTTATAATAACTTACCGTGATTCTCTGGTTTGGTTTAAAAATTCAGGGGTTTTGGAAAATTTTATGTTCTGAAAGGAAGTTAAGTTTTAAAGGTAAGTTCTTCATGGCATTTCAATGTCGGTGTTCCTTACTGAGTCCAGCTTCTCGCTGATGGTATGTTATATATATGATCAGGCCGTTATGCCTTTTCAAGGTTTCGTTTCACAATTCTTAGGGTTTAAGTTGCTATATTGGCTTTGTTTGCCATCTTGGTACTTGCTAAGTACTTGTCACTTGTTAAATTCTTCTTAACGGTCCCGTTATTACTGCACTTGCCGAGGCGAGTGCGCGGTACAGGCGGTTTTTAGGTTAACTCATACCGGTCACGGTATTGTTCACATTGTATTTGGTAGCCTTGACGGCTCTTCCTTGATTCTTTAGTTGGATAACTACTCCTTAGAGCTGCTTCTCACTCATCTTGACATGACTGTCATTCATCTAGGTGCTCCTCCACTCTCGGAGTTCCTTAATTACTTTAATTCTATGTTTTACCTCGTTGCTCGTTCCCACGTCTTTATTGTGGTTACCGAGGTTTAACTTATTTAGGTACTACTTCTGTAGTCCTATTCGGGTATATCCCGTAGCTATGCTCGTAGCTGTCTAAGCTGTGCCCGTTAGGTATTGCAACCTCTTCGGGTGTGGCAGGGTGGGTGTATCTACTCTTGACTAGATTCTTAGTCGGTTAGTGTACCATTGTGGTTTTATTTAGTTATGGCGGTCCGTAGACTTGTGTCTCGGTTTTGTTAGTTCTCATAAGTCCGTCTGGTCGCACGATTGGTGCATCCTTCTCACTACTGCTCGACCAGCTGGGTTCTCGCGACTGCTAAGCATGTCGCCCCAGGCTGCCACAAATTCTGGTCTCCTTGGATTAGGATGTCTCGACCTTTCGTCATTGCATGCAGTTATTGTCGTTCCAGCGGCTTCCGTCTCCGGGGTTTCCGGTTCTCGGGATCCACCGCATGACAGATTCTGGTTCATATTGATACATTAATTAAATAACTGCCAGGTCGGGTTTCCCGTCTCTCTGGTGTTCTTTCCCGAGCTTTTAATGCGGGGGTTGTGGAGGGCGGGTCTGGTATTGTAGGTATCCAGATCATACTGGAAGTTCCTATCTAGCGCATCTCTCACGCTACCACTCAAACCCTTAGCCCTAAGTCTCTATATCCTAACTCGGTATTTCCTAAGCTCGGTATTTCCAGTCATCAGAGCGATACTTCGCTCTTATACCATTTTTGTAACACCCCAACCGTTAATCTCGTCATTACCTCTTAAACTGTTACTAATTACTCCTACTCACGCAGCGGAACTCTAATTACAACGAGGGGTGAAACAACGCCGTTAGCCACCCATGTGGCTAACCAGGCCTTTCTTACATACCGTAACGGTCTGATGAACTGGAACAACCGAGTACTTCATACAAATACAATACTCAATTCATATCTCTACTTACCGAGTCTACAATATCGGATGCCGATAACATACTCGGACTTACACCTCATTCAAACGCATAAGTAATTACAATCTAACTACCCATGTTCACAGCAGTCCCCGTCCTACTCTCTCGAACGGTGGTCAGCTTCAAGTACCTACACACTAAAAACGTTCCCCCTAGGGGGTCAGCTTACGCTGAATATGAAATTCGCATATACCGCGTGCTAACCGCGGTACGCCGACTACTTTGGGTCGGATATACATGGAGTTCATTTTAATCAAACAACATGCATCATGGCAATACAATATATCTGTATATCACACAAGGAATCTACATCCAATCACGGAACATGATTCCTAACTAACATAACAATGTTGTTAGTGGTAACTGGTTACTCTTAGGCATTGAGGGTTATTCCTCACTATGCCTTGTTTACTTATTCAATACCTCACCCGCTCTCTCGGGTTACTTATTCTTATACACACCCATTCTCTTGGGCTACTCGTACTATATTCACCCACACTCTCGGGTTACTTATTCTCATAATCTCACCCATACTCTTGGGTTATTTATTCTCATTATCTCACCCACACTCTTGGGTTATTTATTCTCATTATCTCACCCACACTCTTGGGTTATTTATTCTCATTATCTCACCCACACTCTTGGGTTATTTATACTCAAGCTCTTGTAGATTCTCGAGACACTACGGGTCTCCTACGTCACGCTTGTTACTCTTAATACATACTTAGGCCAAAACTCATGGCTCTCTAGCTTAGTCTTACTTCCCCGGTTTCGACCCTACTCTGGGTCTAGCATGGTGGGAAGGTTCAACTAGCTCACAGAACTCTCTCTTAGTTCCTATCTCTTTTACTTAGGTCCGACTACTCTCGGACTACTCTCGTTCCCATACACTCCTCTCTCGGAGCTATAATAACATTATGTATATTAGTCTAGGAGCATCACTCTCGATGCTTCTAATGACCTTGGGAACATCACTTAAGTTTGGTTAATCTTAGGTTTTAAGAGTTACCCATATATTTACTGTACTCATACTTTTGGTTACTTGCATATGCCAGGTAAAATCCTCATATAGGAGGTCGACCATGTCTCAAGGGAGTTACATAGTCCCTTAGGTCTCTTTTACCTTTCTTATAAGTTCACATTATTGGACTAACTTCAATCCTCTCGATGGAGGTCATTTATCTCTCCACTCATATTTATTTCGTGGATTGTTTCAATAAGGTTCTCTAACCGTTATTGGGTATTTACTCAACCCGTACATCTCCTCACATTTTAGGGAGTTCATATGTTTGTGTTATCGTTATACTTTAATCGATAGCTAGTGTGTGTTTGCATATTACCATTGTTTATGAGACTACCCGTTCTACGGGTTTCTAGTCAATCAGTACTCTCTATGAGTCGGTCTATGCACTATGTTAGACCACACCGGCATTCAAGTATGTTAACTCATACAACATACAATAAGGCATCCATAATCAAACAAGGGATTATTTTCATGCTTTAGTCTTGATTAAGCCGGCACACAAACACACAAATCAGAGTAACTCGGTTAGCATACGGGGCATGAGAAAATCATACCTTTCACCGGGGTTTTACTTTACCGTGGCATCTCACCATGCTCGGGTCACGCACGACTCTCTGATAATGTTTCAAACATTATTATTAATACTAGGCTCATACGGTACATAATAAATGCTACTCCCGTACTTACCCCGTTATCCCGTTACTCGGTTTTACTCTTGTTAATTTGAGTTCTCACTTCTCAATCACTTCTAACACTTTCTTACACTCCTAGGGCCTTTACATGTCACCAAACAAGGCCTTAACATCTTCATCATTAACATTCAATCCCCCATCATTTAAACCCTTTAAAACACTCTCTGTAGGTTTCTGGGGGTGGCCGGGACTTGGTCCTTACCCTAAGTCCCGGACCAACTGAAGATGAAACTCTCGGCGGAATTTCTACCATGGTCCGGGACCTTATCCCCATCCCAAGTCCCGGACCAACATGGTTGTTCACTCTCGACATAAAAATAGGGGGTGGTCCGGGTCCTTGTCCATGGACTAGGTCCCGGACCCTGCTAAAACCTGCAACTCACATTATTTTTCAACCCCATTTCAATCCTTAATCCACACCCAATCTTCCTCTAATCTTTCCACAAGATTCCTACATGTTTAACCACCTTAAAAACATGCTCTAAACCTCTTCAAATCATGGGTTAAACCCTTACTCAATTTCTTACTCAAAATCACAAATTTTTGCATTCTTGTTTCAACAACTTGCACACTTGTGCATTTTTCTAACTTCTCTCTCAACTCTTTGCATTATGTTCTCTTTCATTTGACCATTCCTTATCTTCCAACATATGCACATCTCATACCAAGTTCCAAGACTCACTCTTAAGGCCTTAAATCTCCTTTGTTTTCTAAAACTCCTAAGGCATTTACACACCCCCTTTTGCTACAGATTTTTGCACGTCTCACCGCAATCATCCTCTCATATTCTTGGGTGATCATTTACCCAATTCAAACTCCAACAACACCTAGCTAACCCTAGGTTATTCTCCACACTAAACATCACTTAAACCACTTAGGTTTCCACATAAATTTTGCCATAACTTGGCTACTTCTCCAACATTGCCCAAAACTCATACCACCATTTAAATCATCCTAAAACTAGCCAAACCACAAGGGTTCTATCAGCACTCAATATTTCCTCATTAATCAAGCAAAACTCATTAAACACCATAAAGCATAACTCATCATATACATAGCTCCCAAAACAAGCATTAACTCACAAAGGCTTTCTCACTTGCATTATTTCTATACAAGCACATTATTACCACAACTCAAGTGGGGTTCATTCATCTATTAACCCTTCCCAAATACTAATAACACTTAGTTAAGTTTCTTACCTTAAATTTTCTTAAGTTTCCTTTTATTTCTCTTCTCCTCTTCTCCCCTCTTCTTCCTTCAAAATCGGCCACGGCAATTCATTTGCCCACTTCTCTAGCCACATTCAAATTGCAAAATAAGCACCAAGGAGCTCCTTTAGGCTCGCCAATAAACTAAAATTCACAAGGATGCTTAAAGCACCAAATTAGGTTTTACCTTTGGAATTTCTTGAATGGTTTTCAACTCTTGAATCTTAGAGGGACTCCCACCACCATTAAAGCTTGGAGAATATCTCAAACAAGGAAGAAAAGCTAGTCATTACCAAAAGCCAAAATCGGCCAAGGTGGGGAAATGGAGAAACATGACTTTTTCATGGACATTTTTACCTTGCTAGAAAGGGGAAGCTTCAAGCTTCAAGTTTATGTGCTTTTCTCCTCAAATGGGCAACACCCATGAAAATGAACTTCAAGCTTTTGGGATTTTGAAAAGAGGGAAAGGTAGAGTTTGATGAGAGGAGTTTAAATATGCGATTATTTTCAATTCGGAGCAAGGATGAGACTTGAGCAAGGAGAAGAAGATGGAGAACCCTTGTTGAGCTCCCATGTCGCACAGCACCAAGAGGGAGGAAGGGAATCGTGGAGAAGGAGAAAGAAAAGAAGAAGGAGGGAAAGTGAGAGGAAAGAGTGAGGGAATAGTTTTATGTTTTTACTTTTTACTTTTCTCTCCTCCTTTACTTCTTTCTTTTCTTTATTTGCTAACTAATAAACATGAGAGGGGGAGGCTTCTTATTTAATAAAACCGGCCCCCACTAGCTAGTTAAGCTGGAGCGTTTTTCAGTTTCTGACAGAAAACGCTCGTTATTTTACCCGGTTTGGCACTATTCACTAACCGGGCCCGTTTTTCGGATTTTTCTCGTTTCTTTATTTTTAATGGTTATTAAGCTTCCATTAATACTTAATTATAGTTATTTAATCAACTATAATTTTTACGGGTCCGTTTGACCACTTAAAGTCACGTTTTCGGTATTCTTGAAAAGCGTGCTATAAAACTCCGTTAGCATTTTTAATCCATTATTTGGATCCGTTTTCTTCGGGAATCACTCCCGTATACTAATTAGGCCTAACTAAGCCTTAGGAATCCATCTCGGACCCTCTCGAGATCATGTATCTCTTATACTCATTTAACGCGCATTTTAGCGTTTTTCGCTTTTCAAGCGTTTTCTCTTTTCTTTTGGTTTTATTTCCTTTACCAATACTCTTTAGGCACCATTAGGCCTTTTATAATCATATTAGAGTAATTTAATCGCCATTTTTAGATCCGGGGTATTAAACTATGAGTTCCAAGTGTTTATAAACATTTTTATAGTCAATAATGATATATTAAGGTGTCACATTGAGTTATATGGGGTTACATCAACTCATGACATAATTCCCGGGCTATCGGGACACTCCTGGGGCAAAAAAGGAGCGTTAAGAAATTCCCCGAGGATTTTGTTGGATTTTGAGAAACTAGCTTGTGGGTTCTCTTTATAATGATTAATAATGATGTTAGGAACTCTAAGAATGAATTATATAGGAGTTCGTGCCGCCTCGGCACTTCTCCGGGCTTTTCGTGCTTTAAGGGGTGTGCGTGAGCACTCCCGGGCGTTTTGCGTTTTTGACTAAATATAGCCTGGGGACTATGTTTGTATAGTCATATAATGAGGGTATGACTATTTGGTTTGAGTTTTAGAAGGTCATACAAGGTCATGCTTAATTGTATGTTTCAAAGGCGTTTTAGCGTTTATGGTGTAACGACTACTTTTACGTAACGTTTTCATGCATGTGTTTGCATGCGTACGTGAAATGATTTATCCTTAGATTAATTTTCATCATATAATGGTTTTATAGTGTTAATTAGATTTGGGGTATTTCAATCTACCCCCCTTAAAAAGGACTTCGCCCCGAAGTCTCATATCTAAATTCATAAGGTTGTGGGGGAAACAAGTTCCATTAAGTATCCACCACTCAATTCAGTTTTAGGGAGCAAGTCCCAAGTCTCACTATACTTAAGTTCGTAGTGTATATCTAACACAACATGTATACTTCTGGAAGGTCATAACATATACCTACAATGTAGTACAATGTAATACCAATAATCGCATCTATCCTTAAGTTAGTGCAACGTAGAACACTTTATCTCATATCACTTCAAATAGTGCAACGTAGTGCACATAATCATTCCATTGTAGTGTAACGTAGTACACATCAGCAAGTTAAAATACAAGGTGCATTCAAATACAGTGTTACACAAGAACACATACAGGACAAAGTGTCACAGAAATGCACAAAAGTGTAACAAAAGGCACAATAAACTTCACAAACGAAAAAGGCTCTACCCCCCTAAAAAAGGGGTACGCCCACGTACCCTAGACTAAAGTGTCTAGTCGGTAAATAATGAGGGAAGCTTTGCTCGCATATCAGCTTCTAGTTCCTATGTGGCCTCCTCAACATCATGGTTCGACCAAAGAACCTATACAAGGGTCACAGTCTTGTTTCGAGTATCTCGTGTTTTTCTATCTAAGATTCGTTGCGGTGTTTCCACATACCACATTGTCGGTTCTAATTATAGTGTCTCTGGTTGTAGAACGTGTGAAGGATGAAGCATGTATTTCTTAAGCTGAGACACGTGAAAAACGTCGTGTACTTTGCCCAACTCCGCTGGCAAATCAAGTCGATATGCTACAAGGCCCACCCGCTCTGTGATAGCGTAGGGTCCTACAAACTTCGGGCTTAGCTTGCCCTTCTGTCCAAATCTGAATACACCCTTCATCGGTGATACTCGTAGAAATATTTGGTCGCCAACTGCGAACTCAAGGTCTCGTCGTCTCTCATCGGCATACGATTTTTGTCTGTCTTGTGCTGCTTTCATATTATTTCTAATCTGTTGTACTTCTGTCTGAACTTGCTCTAAGTACTCAGGCCCAATGATGACGGTCTCACTAGACTCGTCCCAGCACAATGGTGTACGGCATGGTCTGCCATATAATGCTTGAAAAGGTTACATCTGTATAGAGGCGTGGTAACTGTTGTTGTATGTAAACTCAATTAGATGTAACCTATCTATCCAGCTACCCTGGAAATCCAAGACACATGCTCGTAGCATGTCCTCTAAGGTCTGAATAGTCCTCTCTGATTGACCATCCGTCTGAGGATGAAACGCTGTGCTAAGCTTCAATTCAGTTCCAAGATCTTCGCGAGTAGCTCGCCAATATCGTGAAAGAAATCTGGTATCTCGATCTGAAACAATAGTCTTCGGTACTCCATGATGTCTGATAATCTCTTTCTCAAATAGTTCTGCCAACTTTGGTACCTTCCAAGTGTTCTTCATTGGTATGAATCTCGCCACTTTGGTCAGTCGATCAACAACAACCCATATCATATTTAGTCCTCCTCTCGTAGGTGGTAGTCCCACCACGAAGTCCATAGAGATATCATAAAACTTCCATTCTGGAACTGGCATAGACTGTACCATGCCCCCTGGTCGTCTATGTTCGAATTTCACTTTCTGACAAGTGAGACATCGAATCACATATTCTGTCACGTCGCCCTTCATACCACTCCACCAGAAATGCCTCTTTAGGTCCTTGTACATCTTAGAATCTCCTGGATGGACAAATGTGGAAGAAGTGTGGGACTCTCGAAGAATATGCTCCTTTATATCTGTGCTGTCTCTGGGAATACATAATCTGCCCTTTAATCTGATCAGCCCATCATCGTGTAGCTGGAACTCATACTTCCCTCCTTCAAATGTACCGTCAGACAACTTCTGACTGATCTCCATCATTCGCTGATCATTCTGTTGTGCGCTACGTATTTCGTTTATAAGACTCGAGCTAGCCACAATGGCATTTAAGGAATGTGCTCGTCGACTCAATGCGTCTGCTACAACATTAGCTTTTCCTTCTTTGTACTGCAAATCGATGTCGTAATCCTTGAGAAATTCAACCCATCTTCGGTGTCTCATATTTAACTCCTTCTGGGTGAATACATATTTCAAGCTTTTGTGATCCGAGTATACGGTCATCTGGACACCATACAGGTAGTGGCGCTAGATCTTCAATGCAAATACAATTGCTCCAAGTTCCAAGTCATGTGTGGGATAGTTCTCCTCATGCTTCTTCAGCTGTCGAAAAGCGTAGGCGACTACCTTCCCATTCTGCATGAGTAAGCACCCTAATCCCCTACCTGATGCATCACAGTAAACTTCATAACCTTCTGTGCCTTCAGGTATAGTCAAAACTGGTGCTGAGGTCAAAGCATCCTTCAAATACTGGAATGAGGTTTCACATTCTGTAGTCCATGTGAATGGTGCGTCCTTCTTCATTAAACTTGTCATCAGTTTTGCTATCTTGGAGAAGTCTTTGACGAACCTTCTGTAGTAACCTGCTAACCCAAGGAAACTCCTGATGTCAGTCACTGTCTTTGGTCTGGGCCAGGTGCGAACTGCTTCTATTTTTGCTGGATCCACTGCGATCCCAGCGTCCGAGATAACATGTCCTAGAAAGGAAACTCGATCTAGCCAAAACTCACACTTGGAGAACTTAGCATAAAGCTGGTTCTCCCTTAAGATCTAGAGTACACGTCGGAGGTGACTCTCAAGCTCTTCCTTAGACTTTGAATAAATTAGGATATCATCGATGAATACGACTACGGTCTTGTCCAGCTGCTCTCTGAATAATCTGTTCATTAAGTCCATGAAGACTGCCGGTGCGTTTGACAAGCCAAAAGGCATTACTGTAAACTCATAGTGGCCATATCGTGTTCTGAATGTTGTCTTTTCCCTGTCTTGCTCCCGGATAGGTATCTGATGGTATCCTAATCTCAAATCGATCTTTGAAAACACTTTTGCTCCTCTTAACTGATCAAACAAATCGTCAATTCGTGGTAGTGGGTATTTCTTCTTTACTGACACTGCATTAAGCTCTTTGTAATCGATACATAACCGAAGGCTTCCATCCTTCTTCTTTACAAAAAGAATTGGTGCTCCCCAAGGCGATACGCTAGGTCGTATGTATCCCTTGTCTAATAAATCCTTCAACTGTTCCTTCAACTCGGCCATCTCTGCTGGTGCCATACGATACAGTGCCTTAGCTATGGGACCGGTACCTGGTAGTAACTCAATGGAGAATTCTACCTCTCTGGCTGGCGGTAAGCCTGGAAGTTCCTTTGGAAAAATATCCGGAAATTCTGACACCACTGGCATATCTGGATCAAAATCTGGGTCGTGCTCTACATCCTGAACATAGCATAAATATACTTCCTTCTGCTTCCTGACTTCTTTGTACATGGACATAGCATATATCACTTTTATTGATGGTGCTCAGGGCTCTGGCAGTAAGACGCTGTCACTCCTGATGGGCTCTTAAGTAACAGTCTGTGTCTGCACAAAGGATGCGGCCTCTGTGCCGCCCCAACCAATCCATCCCGGCTATGACGTCGAATCCCAGACCTCTGAACTCAATTAGGTCAATGGGAAATTCCGCCTCCTTAATACGGATAGTGGCTCCTCTATAAAGACGAGTGCAACTGACTTTCTCCTTAGACAGGAGTGCCACCTTGAAATCAGGTAACTACAGCGTCTAGCCCCAACTTCCCCGCAAGCGTAGGCGAAACGAAAGTATATGAGGCTCCGGAGTCGAACAATACTGATGCAGCCACTCCATTGACAGGAAAGGTACTAGTGAGGATCGTGCCGCCCTTGCTGGCCTCCTCCTCAGTAAGTATACTTAAGGCACCTTCCATCTCCTTAGCACAACCTAACAACAGAATCTGGGTAAGTAGTTTGACATATGATGGAGGTCGAAAAACATTCACTTTTCATAACAATAATGCTTCATTGATGAGGTGATCTTCCTTCAGATGTCTAAAGACAATTACAATGCTAGTATTTTCTAAAGGTCGAACTTAATCTTCCTGGTTTCATGTGGGTGGTGTTTATCACTGTCGAAGGTGATGTGTTTATTTTAATCCTTTTAATTCCATGGTATAGCAACCTTGACTTCCCACCCATTATTAAAACATCTCCTGACTTTAATATGATTTTCTTCGCAAGGTCCACACACTTCTGCTCGCCATATAGGAACTCTGCGTCATCTCCAATTGACAAAGACAATACTGGTATCCCCTGATCGAGGGACCCTTGTGTTTCATCCTTGTCCTGGTGTAGTCCTAAGCGGCCTCCTTCTTCATAGAAGTTGATGATACATAGATCAGCCCTTAGATTGGGAACTGGATCTTCTTCTAATTGTTGAGCTGCATTAACTGCTTCTTCCACAATTTGTAAAAATTCTTCTAGGATTTTTGGTACTTGCGCTCCATCTCCAGTCCTTGTATCCTGGTAGGTCTTTGTGTAAGGATTCCAATCCTTTCCTAAGCACATCATTTTCAGCTTTATTTTTGATCCTCCTGGAAATTCGGGAGTGTAGAAACCTCCTGGTCCTGCTCCCAGTTCTTGACACCTTCTGATGATTGCAATTTGTGTTTCCGGCGTTAGGTATCCTTTGAGTAGTATTAATCCCGGTTGAATAACCTTACATTGTTCGTTCGCTGGATCTTGTGCTTTGATAATGTTTTCTTCCAGGGAGGGTGGTGAGGGGATAGGAAAGCATATCTTATAGCTTCCTACGTGGTTTAAAATTCTACTAGTGAGTTGTAACACCCCAACTGCTAAACCTGAACCATCACATAACACACATGTAACAATATTACAACACAGCGGAAAAGTACTAAAATTTGGTGTTACCGCCGTTAGTCACCCACGTGACTAACTAGGCTTATTCCAGTCTCAAGCTACGGTCTGACGGACCCGAGTGTACCGAACGTAAGTGCGTACAAAGTCTTAAAACAAAATACAATACCGAGTTCGAAGTATCTCTCCTATTATTACAACTTACTACCATAGTTTTATAAAACGAGTGTACAGGCACACCTCGTAATGCAAATTAAACCCTTAGTACTCTACCCACTCCTACTCTCAGGTTGGGTCCTCGTCTGACACCTACCTGCAAAGTTTAAATCATATGCCCCAAGGGGCTCAGCATATTGCTGGTATAGAAAACGTGCAGCCCACAAGCTAACAGGGCTACACACGACTACTTGTCGTATACATGCAGTTGATTATTAATACAACAATAATAAGAAGTACAATAACAACAACACATTTATGTGAAACATTCACAGCTCAAATAAATCGAACGTCGTAATGGACGTCCATTAATGAGTAAGTTAGATTCCTAAATCCTGAGGCCTGAGAATTGTTTGGTTCTCGTGTTTGACCATACCTTATAAGTGTCAACCGTTCTCTTAATAGAACTGGTTGTTCTCTAACTGAATTGTTTATTTTTGTCGGGTCAAAGTAACCCTAGCCAATGAGTTATTAGCTCCATTGGTTTAATAAACATTAATTCTTAAGTTATGAGGGGTGTAGGCTTGACCCTCCCGCGCCTCCTGAATTTGCCTCCCATCTCGAACTGTTCACTCGAGATGGTCGGGTCAGTTTGTCGACCCTAGGCGGAAGACAGATCTGATACAGATGCCGACCTCCTAACCTAAACATGCATGACCAGAGTCAGTCCCGGATTCCTCTCAAGTTTCAGTTAGTTGAAGTCTCAATGACAATTGGTTAGTTAAACCTCTCTCGGTATTAACCTACTAACAACTTGGAGTATTTGCAACCTTATACAATTGTTTCTAAACATAGTTAATGAACAAACTCTGAATCAAGTCGTGTTAGTGTGCAATGGACACACAATAACAATACAGTAAATCGGTTTCATGCTTAATCTTGTTTGGTCGTATCACAATAACACATAGCACACAAACCGAGGTAGACCCCGTTAGCAAACAAGCTACAAGAATCTCATACCTTAGCCTATCGACGTTCGTCCACTCCCAGATGACGTCTCGACTATTCCGGTCACCTACTCCGCTCCTATAGTTCATTAGGACGGCGTGGTTAAATAACTTAATTTTCGTATTTTCACTATTCACCGTATTTTACTATTCACGTATACGTATTTTACTATTCACGTATACGTATTTTACTATTCATGTATACGTATTTACTATTCATGTATACGTATTTACTATTCATGTATACGTATTTACTATTCATGTATACGTATTTACTATTCATGTATACGTATGCTATTCACGTATACGAGTACTATTCATGTACACTAAAATTTTTCGTATACGCCCGTATGATACTCCGTATCATACGTATTTATTTCTTTTCCCAATATAACTTGTATTTTCATTAAAAATACCTTAAGTAATGATTTCTCCTATACTTATTAAATTACGGGTATATCCTTTGTATACCTTAAGTTATATACGGGTCTCGTTTAATCCCGCCTTAACTCTTTTTCTTTTACAACTTGTTTCTAAATTCTTTATTTAATTTCCTTAACCTTCCAAACACATAAAAATGTGTTATTTACATTACTTACCCATAGTTTTCCTCTTAATCTCTATTTTTCTTATAATAAGTTCTAAACTTGTTATTTTTATTTCTAATTTCTTCCAAAGTCTTATTTAATTAATTTCTTTTATACTTTTGGTCAATTACCAAAATATACCCACGTTTGACCAGCCTTTTATGGTCAAACCCCCTAACTTTCCATTATTTACAATATTACCCCTAAAGTTAATTTAACTTAACTTTTTATTCCTTTATCCTTTTAATATCTAATCTTTTGCTACAAATTTTATTTTAGCTTCTCTAAACATTTTACAAACTGTCATTGACCAAGTTTGACCATGTTTGACCAAGTTTGACCAGGGAAATTACATTTTGCCCTTGTGGTCTTTTCTTTTATCCTAACTCATTTATTAACCAAATTAACTCTAATTAATTTCTAATTTTCGTAATTAATTTTCCTACAGATTTTTGAACATCAAAAATCATTTTAAACATCTCTAAATCACCAGATTTAATTATCTAATGTTGTAGTATTTATATACTCTCTTTTATTAACTTTAAATATACCAAAAACCTTATAAATTCTAGTAATACTTATAAACTCTTTATAAATTGTAAACTTAGTTCTACAATTATTTTCCCATCATCTAAACTTCATAAATTTCATAATTACTCATATATATTTTCGGCAATTATAATATATAGCTAAAACTTCTCAAATTTTACACATTCCTCTTAAATATACTAATTCCTTTAATTTAACTTTGTTATATAATTTTCCTAACTCACATAAGCTCTCTTAATTTTCGGCCACCCCTTAAATTATAGCATATGAACTTTTCTTATATATTATGATAGCTTATACTAAGGTTTATATCATAAGGGTTATAAATCTAATTTTAGATTTACAAAATATTAACATTTTAGGTGCTAAAAATTAAATCTAACACCTAACAAAATCGGCCATAATAAACAAAGTACACAATAGGTTAGATCATATATAGATCAATATTTAGAACCTTGAAATAGGTAGTTGTAGAGTTTACCTTGTATATTAACCTTTTAGCTTAATATTTAAGCTTGAATTCCTTAGAAATTTTGCCAGCAATTTGCTAAAGGAATTGTCCCCAAAATTACACAATAAGATGAAGAATAAGATGGGTTAGTATCTCATGCCAATCGGCTGTAACAAAAACCAAAGAACAAGAAGTTTTCAAGAAGACAATGTTTTACCTCGAGAATCAAAGGCACTTCTTAGTGGTTTTTCCTGCGAATCCGGGGGCTCATGAGCTATGGTTGTAGCTCTTGAAGAGAGGATTCCAACGATCTATCAAGATTGTGATTTGGAGTTAGGACGAGAAAGTTATGATTTCTACAAGGAAAGGTGTTCTTTAAGGCTCAAAACTAAGAACATTGGCATTGGTTTGTGTTGTTTCTTCAAAGAGAGGATGAGCTACGACCTTGGAAGCTCTCATTTGACAGGTAAGAGTCTTATTAATGATTCACTAAGGGGACAAGATGCTTTGGCAATTAATGAAAGTCTAAGTAGTTGAAATAGTGAATTTAAAAGCAAATTAACCTTGGTGACTCACCCCTCTCATGTCGGCAGCCCTATCCCTCTTTTGATCTGATTTTTTTTGTTTTACCTTGTACTTATGTAACATTTGATGAATTAATTTCGTGCATAATGACTTATACCATGTGTTAGGTATGTTACATAGCCCAAAAATGCCTTAAAACACATTTTATGTGCTTCCGGGTTCACATTGATTATGCAATTTGTTTTGGCTAGATTAAATGTGTTCTTAGTACATTTATAACCTTTAGATACTTTGTTCATGAAATAGCATGTTGCTCATTCCAATTTAAACCAAGTCGTTTAGTGGTTTCTCCTCGACTTTCGTCAGTTTAGTACTTGTTTTTTTGTGGACTTGTATACTTAATTTGTGTGTACACGTAATGGTTCCTATGACCATTTTATTGTTGTTACCTTACTTATTAATGGTATTTAGGCTCATTAGCCTTTTAGTTCCATGTATTAATGCTTAAGGCACATTTTTCCTTAAAGCACATTTTCGTGCTCTAAGGTGCGTTTTCGGTTTAAACGCTTAAGGTATGTTTTTTGTGTACATTGTTGTTTAACTCTTTTATAATGTTTCTAAGGCATGTTATAGCCTTAGTATATTATAATTAGATAGTTCATCAATATATTAAGGTTTGGGGTATTTCATGAGTCTTATTAGTTATTTCCTACTCAATTAGGCACTTAAGGCATGCAAGCACTCATTCACAACATTCACTGCTCAATGACATGTTCGTATGGGTTTAGTAATACCTGGGTTGGTAGAAGTACCAGCTTCATCTGAGCGATCCATAACGTGCAGGGCGGGTCCCGATGCTGGGCCTTTGCCCTTAGCTCCATGTGCTTGGTTTGTTGGTGGAGGACGTGTATCATTGGTTCCACTCTTATGGCCGGTGTTTGCCTTTGCTCCCAGGTGATAGTTCTTGCTCTCCGGGTTTCGAATGCATTCGAAGGCACGATGTCCCCATATCTGACAGTGGCGGCACTGGACTTTCTCCCCTTGGCAGTCCACACCGGGGTGATCCTTTCCACATTGTTTACAGTTGAAGTGGTGGACAAACTTCTGGCCCGTATTTGAGCCATGTCCAAAACCTAATACAATCGAGGTCAATTACATATTCCAACGGTACTGAAGTAATCGCATAAGTTTCAAATTTAACTGCTTGGTTAGAGTACCTACCCTTAGATGGGTAGGTTTTCTGTGACTTTGTTGCTCCGTAAGTTACTGGCTGGGGGTTCCCAGCAGTCTGGTTCCCCTTCCCTTGATAGGACCCCTGGCCTCTTTGAAAGGGTTTGTTCCTTCTGGTGGAGCTTCCCTGCTTGGCATCATCGCCGCCAGGCCCGTCCTTTCTCTTTTGGGAGCTCAAAGCATCCCTTCTTTTGCATGCGATCTCCACAACGGAGGCAGCGTGGTAACACTCCTGAAATCTCAAGGTATCAGTTTCCAAATCTCCCATGACGGAGTATAGTAGGTAATAAAATTCCAACTGGTTTATATTTCTCCTGTTTTACCTGTAAGCTGGTGGGGATTGTAACACCCCTCTCCATAATCATGATATAATCCCTCACGTAGCAATAAATAAAACGTCTCGCAGCGGAAAAATAAATAACAATTACAAAACTCACATGGGTGTCACCGGCCATTACTCGCCCATGCGAGCAACGTAGCCATACCACATCCAACTTCCAAAATAAACAAACTGCTAACCGCAGTGATAACGAGAAACTCCTATACATCAAACTAAGTCCATAACCATAAACATTGACAAGTGAGCGTCTACCCAATCCTGAAAATACATAACCTTACCATAAGACCATACACCATCTTCATTACCATACAACATCTCCAACTACCCTGTTCCTGCTCTTCACTCCGACAATGATCAACAACCTGAAATGGTGTAGTATCAGCGATAGACGCTGAGTATGCCGGGCCTGGACCCTATTGGTCACTTGTCATTTTAACCATCTTATTATTAGATTGGTTTCATGCTTTTTCCTTTTTACAGTTATAATCAAAACTGAAGCATAAATGTATAATATACATAATCAACCATCCAAATATTCATAAACATTAGTCATCCATCCAAACCAAACATTCATAGAATATCTCAAACAACATTTGTATATCGAACGTATCGAGCAATAACAACAATATTTTGTACAATGTACAATCGCCGTAGTGTTCACCATCCACTGTCAATTTATTTTAGTTTGGCTTTCAAGCCCCGTCCATATGTACAATGTACATTCGTCGTAGCGTACAGTTCCCATAGTTAATTTACCTTAGCCTTGTAGGCTCCATCCAACCATGTTTAATTAATGTCAGTAGGGCGTCATGTTAGGACAACCCGATAACCTCACCATGGACAGTAGTCCCCCGTACACACAAAGGTGCTCATTTCGCCAGAGGTCCGGAGGCCCCTGACTCACTTATGA